>JAHLWY010000144.1:140000-230000 GCA_020002185.1 Paraescarpia echinospica
ACAGTAGGTCATAAAAATAGGCATCCGTTGAATTTATAATGATTTTATTATAAATAACGCCTTATTATAACACCATATTTTAGACAGATCATCATCAAGCAAACAAGGGCTCAGTCCTTTGACTAAGCCTCGGTCTACGGGCCAAAAATGTCAATAGGTGGCAACACCCTCTACCTTGGACCTTAATTTAATTAAAATTCCCGACATTTTCACCAATTTCACGCCTTTTCCACAAAAAAATACCCGGATGTTCATTGACGGTACTGAAACGAAGGGTGCGTTTTGTCCGTCGGATACATCTGTGAAGGAACCCGGACTATTTTGTATATAGTTCACCACCTATTCCAACTTAACAGTTTCTCAGTACATGAGAACACAACATTCCTTGTCACATCTTCACAGTTTGCCATGTCTTAATCTTTGCGTTAATAGAAACTTACTGCCAATCCCCCGCTCTAAACCAACGTTTAAATTGGCAATTATTTTACTACTAGCATGAGATGTAAGTCTTAATCCTGATCCTGCTATCAGGCGCAATATTCGAGTAGCCACCACTAACGTTCGATCTATTCGAGACAAAACAGCCTCGCTTACCGATTTATTAACTTCCAAGACAATAGACATCCTTGCAGTCACTGAGACCTGGCTCAGACCATATGACACAGCTGCATGCATTGCTGACATTTCTCCTTCCAGTTTCACCTTCCATCATCGCCCACGTTCAGTTGGACGAGGTGGTGGTGTTGGATTTCTCGTCTCAAAACAGTTCAAAGTTAATTTGCATTCAAACCCTGATTACTCCCGCTTTGAGGCCATCTGTGCCGAAATTTCCGATTCATCTTTCTCTGCTTATTTTGTGTGCATTTATCGCCATCCAGGACACCCTGCCAATTTCTTTGAAGAATTCCAAGATCTACTTGAAAATCTGGCAACTATTTATTCAGAATTTTATATACTCGGTGATTTTAATCTTCATCTGGACACACCTTCATCAACAACAAGTACATTTAATGACATTCTGGCATCCTATGACATGAAACAACATGTTACCTTCTTAACACACATACATGGCCACTGGCTCGATCTCTTAATCACCCGCTCAGATTGTAACAATATTCAGACACCTACTGCTTCAGATGGTTTATCAGACCACCACACTGTCATTGCTGATCTCAAAGTTCCTAGAATTCCCGTAGAGTCCAAAAACAAATTTTTTAACGACCGATCCATAAGATTGACATTGCCGCATTAATGACAGACATCCTTAAATCCGACCTCATCAGTAAACCCAAAGAACATCTGTCAGATCTGTGTCGACAGTACTGTCAAGTACTCAAACCTTTGGACAGATCACGATATTCTAAACAGTGTCACTACTGCAACAGACAAATGGCCAAAGCTAAATCAAAGTATTACACAAACATGGTCTCGAGTAACTCTGATAACCCACGTCAGCTATGGAACTGCATAAATCATATTTTACGTAGACGGCCGCCTCCATCTCTACCTAGTCATCTGTCAGTCAAATCTCTGTGTGACTTGTTTTCTAGTCATTTCAAAGATAAAATAAGTCTTATACGTTCTGCTTTTCCATGTCACACTTTAAGTACTGTAAATGTGGACTCCCCACAAGTAAATTCTCCACTTGTATTGTTTGAGCCAGCCACAGTTGATGAAGTGAGGAAAATAATAATGTCCTCCCCAAATAAATCATGCGATCTCGATCCATTACCAACCATACTACTAAAAGCATGTCTTGACTCTTTACTTGGTACAATAACGATTATCATAAATGTATCACTAAGTTCGGGTAAATTCCCAGATGATTTTAAACACGCACATGTAAATCCTGTTCTCAAGAAGACTTCTCTGCCAAAAGATGATTTCAAAAATTATAGGCCAATTTCTAATCTTAGCTTTATTTCTAAGATACTTGAGAAAGTCGTAGCAAGCCGTCTAAGGCGTCATATTAGCTCAACTTGTTTATCCAGTGTGCTCCAATCAGCATACAAACAATTTCATTCTACTGAGACTGCTCTCCTAAAAGTACACAATGATGTTATATTAAACATTGATAAAGGCAAAGTAACTGCACTTACCTTGCTTGATCTGTCTGCCGCCTTTGATACAATTGATCACAACACTCTTGTCAAACGTTTATCATTGTGATATGGCATATCTGGCACAGCTCTGACCTGGTTTTCTTCATATCTAACCAATAGACATCAATGTATAAAGATAGATAATTACTTTTCAACCTCACTCCCCACTTCATGTGGCATTCCCCAGGGTTCCGTTCTTGGGCCTTTGCTTCTCTACACTACGCCACTCAGCTCTGTAATCCAAAGTCATAACTTGGATCATCACCTTTATGCAGATGACACATAGATCTACATTTCCTTGGCCACGCCCGATACAAGTCATTCTCTAAACCGACTCAACGATTGTATCCAAGATGTTTTTTCATGGATGACAGATAGTAAATTAAAGTTAAATGCAGACAAAACTGAATTCCTCATCATTGGTACTCCAATGCAGCGAGGTAAACTAAATGACTTTTTTCCAACATGCATCCTGAGTCAAACTATCACACCAGCAGCATCAGTACGGAATCTAGGAGTGACCTTTGATTGCGACTTCAATTTCAGACAACACATATCCCAAACGTGCCGTTGCTGTGTTTATCATATCAGTGATCTTCGCAGCATTCGCCGACATATGTCGCTTTCTGTCGCTAAGACTATCGCAACAGCTCCTGTTAGCAGCAGATTATATTATTGCAATTCCCTCCTTCATAATATTGCTATCAAGGATATTGCAAAACTACAACGCGTCCAAAATTGTTTAGCAAGGGTAGTCACACAATCTCCTCGTTTCTCCCGCTCAGTGCCACTTCTAAAATCACTGCATTGGCTCCACGTGCGATATCGCATTATGTTTAAGATCTGCACAATCACCTACCAAGCCCTTTCATCCAAACAACCTAGTTATTTACACTCAATGCTCACACCAGCCAGACAAGCCAGACAACTTCGGTCGTCTAGTTCGAAGTTGCTATCTGTTCCTAGAGTTAAGACAAAGGCTGGAACTCGAGCTTTTTCAGTTGCCGCGCCAACTATATGGAATTCGCTTCCCGTTAATGTTAAATTAGCAGAAAATATTGTTACATTTCGTCGTCACCTCAAAACCTATCTTTTCAATATCGCCTATCCTCCCTAGCTTCCAAGCACATACATCCATTTGTTGTTGACGAATTTCGCCTAGCACACGAGTACGAGAATGTTTAATCCTTTGGTTTTGGTGCGCCACTGAGCTCGGATTGTCTGAGGATATTGGCGCTTAAGAAGTTATTTATTATTATATATATATATATTCGCCATCGGGCACTAATTGACCTTGACCTAGACCTATATAATATATGACGTTGATCCTTGACCTACATATTTTACCTCGATCTTTGACGTTGACTTTGCACCGGTAGACCTTTGAACTTTTGTGCATCAGAAGTAACGCTATTCACTCTTCCTCAGGGCCAAGCCAGCCTCCAGCGTAAACTACATGACACATTTTATATATATATATATATATATATATATATATATATATATATATAGTGTGTGTATATATATATATATATATATTGGAAAAAGTTTTGGTTTGGCAAACTGGATTAATCAAACCGGAAAATAAAAATGTTGTCTATCCCTAAAATGTCATTTGTTTTTCGATAGCTAATGTGGTGTACTTCATAGGCCTAAAATAGATTGAACACCATTTCAACCATTCTTGTGTAGCGTCCGTCGTAAAATCATACATGTTTTAACACATTTATTTGTGACAACAATGGTTACGTTTTAGAACGTTCCATTTCGATGTCGTAACAAACGCAAATATTTCATAATTTCACCAGTACCAACATCTTTATCAAACACGTTTTTACCTTCCATTTGGCATTATATCACTGTCACGGATTAGCGAGGTCTCCGTACACTAGATGGCTCAGTCTAGTAGGGTTTTTATATATCAAGGTCAACGCATATGAGAAGGAACGGTGATCGTGAACAAGCAACAAAGAACGAGGAAAATGTAATACTTTATTGCAAGATATCTTCCTTTTGGTAAATATCTCAATTAACAAAATAAACAAAATAAAGAAATCCCGTAACCAAATCTTAATAGAACATAATAAACAATAACACTGAATCTTTCGATTATCAAATTCCACTTCCTTTCTAAGGTGGATTATACCGCTATACGACCATACACTAGGCGCCAAGTGTTATCTAAGAATAACTCCCATAATATAAATACACAGTATAAGCTAGTCCTCGCGGACTGTCATTACAGTAATATGTTACAACACACACATATATTTATATATATGTGAATACTTCATGGGTAATAATACCTCACTTCAAAACCCACAGATAACTACTAATCATAATACAGTAAATAATAGTTAGAAAATATACATTTATACTGGGCTAGTCCCATCTCGAATATATACGAACGTTTGTTGAAGTCAACACGCCGAGCTCGGAACACAATTAGAACGGTGTATCTCGGGCGCACGAGTGATGATGCCGGGCACTTGACGATTGCCGTCGTACGCCGCGAATTCTCGAGTCGCGTCCGTTCAGTGATCGCACGGTCGCAGACGATTGCGAAGTGAGTTGAATACGTTCAACTGAAAGACGAAGCCGGGCAGTAGACGCTTACCGCCGGCCGCTACGAATGCGAACGAGAGGTCTTGTTTTGTCGCAAACGATCGAGAAGTCGGATGAACGGGTTTGCGCGAATGACGACGCCTGGCAGTATACGTTTACCGCCGGCCGCTGCGAGTCGCATTCGGTCAAGCTTCCTGACGATGTCGCTGTGAGACCGCTGTTCGAGGATGGCCCAAGCTGGTTGAGCGCGTCGCGATTATCGCTCATCGACGCAAATACGTTGGGGCCGACCGGAACGTTATCTCAAAGTATTGCTGACGTGGCGGCATGGTTTCTTCGAAGTTCGATCGAATAGTCACTCTGGACACTGAATATTACAGACATACAAAAGCTTGGGAACGTAACCCACGTTAACGATTCCCACCACGCTGTACGACTTTCCTTGCCATTCTCTTGGCAGCAGGGCAACCTGTCTAGTTCAACCCTGGATCCGTCCCAGTCCTTCGCCAGCGCCCAGATGGCGAAATGCGTACAACAAACGTTTATATAAGCAGACCTAATGACACATCATATGACAGGTTTCCATCATTTCTATTGGCTAATGTAATATACAATTCAAACTAGGCATTGTGGAACACCCTCTCTAAGATTACAGTGAAACCACCTGCTTGCCTGGAAACACTAGCAACAGAATACCACGCTTCACTGAGCGCATCTGCAACCGAGTTGCTGTAATTACGTAACTAAGGCGGTTGGTTAACAATATGTCTATCTACTGGCTTGACCTTCGTCATTTATAAAATTAAACCTCAGGAAAGTAGATTAAACATTCAGAAATAGCAGAAATACTACAATCACCAAAATGTCGTCAACCGTGTGATTTGGCGATATGTTTTGTAGGTTAGTTTAATATCAGCACTGGGTTTCTAAGGGTATGAAAGCCAACAACAAATACTGCATGATTTCTCCTTAGTCTCCATTTACAGGTCATCTGATAGCGTGAAATGTTGGTAAAATAAATCATCGGCACTCTGAATGTCAAGATATATGTGTCGTTCTTGAGATTTATAGTCATAGTGCCACAAAATCAGCGGTGTAAGAATTGAGAAATCGCAAAAGACACGCGTTTTTGCGGAACTCCCCATTTTTTTAGAGGATATATCTCTAAAACTGTTGGCCTTTGAAGTAGATTGAAATGGCATCTTACATATATTTAGACTGCATTTCTGCACTTAAAATGAAACTGTACGGTCATTTTTGTGGCATCTAGAGCATGTCAAAGTCCGAAGACACGTTTTTTTGAAGTTTGCCAAAACACCTTTTGTCCATATATATATATATATATATATATATATATATATAGATATATATATATATATGTATATATACAAGATTGCCTTTCGGAGCTATAAATTCCAGATGCCTTTGGTTTATCGAGAGTCCAACCATTTTCTACTTACATATAGCCAGCCCTCCCCAGATAGCTATCAATTTTATTGTTGAACATATTGATATTGGTAGCATTAACACAATCATCAGCTAATTAGTTCCAGTCATTCATTGTCCTCTGAGATAATGGGTATTTTCTCTCAACTAACCTACACTGTTCTTTGACTTATGCCACATTCAATATTAAAAAAACTTTCTATATTCGTCTCCTCTTAGTCTCCTAGTCTCTAATGTTGTCAACCCGCTTTCAAAAAGACATCTTCTATAACTATTATCTATTCAGTAATCAGCATATGTGCTCTTCGTTGGACTCTTTCTAGCTTATATGTGTCCTTCTTGTGATATAACCTCCATGCTCGTATGCAATATTCCAAATGAGATCTAACTATTGCTTTGTACAGTGGAATAATCAGCTGTTTTTCCACATACGTTATATTTCTTCTATTTAGCCCTAGTATTTGGTTACCCATTGAAGCAGCAATTCCACTTCGCTCTGAACCTTTCATGTCAACACAAACTGTCACTCCTAAATCCTTTTCTTTTACAGTTTTACCAAATATAGTACGTCCCATTATGTACTCTTTGTCAGCATGTCTAATTCTATGTGATTGCATTTATATTTCCCAAAATTGAACAACAATTGCAATTTTTCAGACCACTTCACTAATTTGGCCACATCATCTCGAAGTGAGTGTTTATCTGCATCTGTTTTAATTCTTTTGCACACTTTTGTATCGTCTGCGAATTTCAGTACTTTGGTTAATATATCATCATCCAAAGTAGTTGTATATATATATATATATATATATATATATATATATCAAGAATGACATACGTCAAAACATTGACCCCTGCGCCACTTCACTCAAAACTGGTTTCTAGTTTGAGATCTCCCCCTGTACTATTACTATCTGTCTTCTGTCTGTCAACCATGTTTCTATACAGCTGATCACATATGCCCCTACACAATGTGATTTAAGATTAAGCAACAATCTTTGATGTGGCATTTTATGAAATGCTTTATGAAAATCGAAGTATACAATACCCACTGGTGACATATCGTCTATCCACTTCGTAAAGTCTTCCAAAAAACATAACAGATTGGTTAGACAAGACCTGGCCTTTAAGAACCCATGTTGCGATTCGTTTATTAATTTGTATTTTATGAGGAATTCTACCACGCGGTCTCTTATAAGCGTTTCTAGTAACTTGCATAACACTGATGTTAAACTAACTGGTCTGTAATTGTTTGTCGTACTCCACGATACGTTTTTAAATAATGGCGTAATGGATCAATTCTAGTGATACGATTCCCACTTTAAGTGACACGATAAAGAATATAACAAGTGGTGTACTGATTTGGTGTACAATTTCCTTAAGCAGTTTTGGTGGTATCCCGTCAAATCTAGGTGATTAGTTCTCTTTCATATTCTCAAGATTCCTTGATATCATTTCAGGAGTAACATACAACTGCCCTAAATTATCTGATTCATCCCCCTCAAATTTAGTAACTGGTACTGGCAGTGAACTGATATCTTATGTGGTAAACACTGAACTGAAATACTCATCCAGGGCCTCCATCAGATATTACGTTTCGTGCACTGTTTTCAAGTGGTCCCACTTTATATCGACCTTCTGTTTACTCCTTACATTAGCATAGACAATTATGCTGTCATTTTGCATTATTTGCCAATGTTTGCTCAAAAGTTCGTTTAGATTTTCAAATTTCTGCTGTAGTTGTATGTTAAGGACCTCTTTGTAGGTATTATATTCTTCTATATCTCCAGTGTCTATATTAACTCTTAGCATCTTTTGTTTGTAAGCTCTCTTATGCGTAGTCTTCTTTCAAAGATGTTTATTCCTTGATCGTTTCCCTAGATTTTTGAGCGGAAAAAATCTTTCAAAAATACCATTAATCTCATCTTTCAAAACGGTTCAATATGCTGTTGCTGTGCTATTCTTAATTAATGTAGTCCAGTCTACGTATGTAGATATTTTTTCATCTGTTTATATTAAAATTTGTTGGTTATCACCTCAAGCACGCTACAATGAGTACCACTTAATATGTCCACGATTATAATCACACATTATAACACATTCCCCTTTATTCATCTCACTATAGCATAGTGTAGTTGTACATCAAACGGTTGTGGTATGTTAGGACTATGATAAACAAGTCATACTGTTAATGTTGACCTTCACACAAACACACACACACCACGCATACACGTACACTCACACACACACACGCACACACACACACACACACACACACACACACACACACACACACACACACACACACTCACACACACAGAATGGAAAACGATTCGCGGACATGTGCGCCTAGATCAGACTGATGATAGGAGGCACCATCTTCCCACACAAGCGTATATACAAGGCAGCTTGGGTGTCACCAGATCATCGGACGGAAAACCAGATAGACTACTTTTTCATCGCCAAGAAATTCCGGCGATCTCTACAGGACGTGAAAGTAAGAAATTGAGCTGATGCAGCCTCGGACCACCATGAGTTGGTGGCGAGCTTGATAATGAAGCTAAAGAGAAACTGGACGGGAACATTAGGAATGAGACGGAAATACAACATCAGCTTTCTGAAGGACTCACAGAAAGAACAGGAATATACTCTGACCCCCAGAAACAAGTTCCAGACATTGTTACAAAATCTACAAAAGAAAGAGGACACTCTTGAAGGATGCTGGAGAAAGATAAAAGAAACTGTGACATCCATGTGTCAAGCTGTTCTCGGACCGAGGAACACACATATGAAGAACTGGATATCAGCGGACACCTTGAACAAGACCAAAGAGAGAAAAAAGAAGAAAGCATAATGTACTCGAACATCAAAACAAGGGCACAGGAAAAATACGCAGAAGCAAACAAGAAGGTAAAAAGAAGTGCAAGGTCCACAAACGGCACTACAAAGACAACCATGCTGAAGAAGCAGAGGAGGCGGCAAGAAAGGCAACATGAAGAAACTATACGACAAAACAAGGAAACAAGAGCAGACGGGCAACTAAACCGATGGGCCGAGCACTTTGAAGAACTATTGAACCGAACACCATCTGCCCAGTCACCTGATGTCCCCCTGCGGAAACCGATCCACCCATAGAAACTAGCAAACCTACCAGAGAAGCGATCAGGAGGGTAATCCAGGAGCATAAAAACGGAAAAGCAGCAGGCCCAGACAACATTTCAGCAGAAGCCTTGAAACTATATAAGCACATACTAGTGGAGATGGTCTACCCACTCTTCCAGAAGTTCTTGGATGAGGAGAAGGTGCCAGCAGAATGGAAGGATGGCTACATCAACAAGCTGCCCAAGAAGGGCGACCTCGGCAACTATGCGAACTACAGAGGTATCATATTCCTCTCGTTAATTGGCTAAGTCTTCAACAGGATCATCATCAACATATTAAAATATGTCATGGGCCCCTACCCACTTGAGGAGCAAGCCGGCTTGGAAGTGGAACCCCCCACTCTACATCAATGTTATGGGCTATGAGAAGGCCTTCGACAGTGTGGACAGAGAGTCCCTCTGGAAACTCCTCAGACACCATGGAGTGATTATCAAGCTCGAGAACAACCTCATCAGGAACTCCTACGAAGAAATGACAAGCAGCGTTATCCATGGAGGACAGCTCACCCAGACCTTCAAGGTAAAGACATGATTGCGGCAAGGATGCCTGTTGTCGCCGTTCCTCTTCCTCCTGGCCATAGACTGGGTCATGAAGACTTCTGCGGAACAAAGAAGAAATGACATTCAGTGGACGCTGTAGAAGAAACTGGCTGATCTGGACTTCGCAGATTACAAAAAAGTCATAGTCATACTCTCCTACAACTACCAACAGATACAAGACAATACAAATGCGCTGGCAACCACATCTTCGCAAATAGGCCTCAACATCCACAAGGGGGAAAAAGTCCGCATCAACACCACAAATAGAGAAGTAATCACACTACAAGAAAGTGCCATGAAGAAGTGGAAGCATTTAACTACCTCGGACGCATCATCAAAAAGAAGGGAGGAACAGATGCCGACGTCAAAGCAAGAATTGGCAAAGCCAGAACAGTCTTCCAACAAATCACGAACACTTGAAATACCAAATCCATTGCACCCCACACTAAGGGAGTCTTCAACTCCAATGTAAAATATGTCCACTTTATGGGTCCGAGACTTGGAGGACAACAAAGGCAACAATCAAGAGGCTGCAGACCATCACCAACAAGTACCTGAGAAGAATACTTCAGATTCATTGGCCAGTTAAAATGCGAAACGTGGAAGAGAAAATCAGGAAAAGAAGATGGAGATGGATCGGGCACACACTACGTACACCAGACACAAACCTCACCAAACAATCGCTGTACTGGAACCCGCAGGGAAAGAGTAAAAGAGGTTGACTACGATACACCTGGCGCCGAGAACTAGAAGCAGACACCAGCAGGATGGGCTACACCTGGAACCAACAAGAAAAAATGGCCCAGGACAGGGGACGCTGGAGAACAGTTATTGGCGGCCTGTGCCCCAGTAGGGGTGACAGGCATAAGTAAGTAAGGAGAAGCCTGAAACTGGAGGCATAGATAAAGACAGCAAAAATAATGGAAACAAGTTTTTAGTTTAGTCTGGAAAACTGTTCTGAAGCTGGATATAAATGTGTTTGTTTAAATGCAAAGAGTATAGTAAACAAAAGAAATGAACTAATCTTTATGGTAGAAGATATTGACTCTCACATAATAGGTATAACCGAATCATTGGCAACCACCGATATATCAGATGCCGAATTGGGACTGACATGATATGTAATGTTTAGAAAAGATAGAATAGGAAGAAGGGGAGGTGGAGTTATTTTATATATTAAAGAATCTATCCAGGCTTATGAAATAAAATTAGACAGAGAAGAAGATTGCGAAGAAGCTGTTTGGTGGAACATAGTTAAAGGAAACTCAACGTTAGCGGTTGGATTAGTTTATTGAAGTCCAAGCATAAGCATAGAGGAGAATGAAAAAATACAAAACGCTATAAGGGAAGTGAGCAAACGGGACTGTGTTATTACGGGGGATTTTAACCATGGGCATATAAAATGGAAATCTCTACAGAGTATGGGTAGTGAGCATCACAAGTTTTTAGTTTTTTGTACAAGATACTTTCCTTTCTCAACATGTGCTAGAACCAACCAGGGGAGAGAATGTGTTAGACATAGTTTTTTCCTCACAAAATGAATTAGTAGACAATGTCAGGATATGTGAGCCACTGGGGAATAGTGATCACAACCAGATGCATGTTACCATCAAAGTAAAATCAGAAAGGATTACTAAAAAGCAGTACAGGAGAAATTTCCACAAAGGAAAATATAAGGACATAAGGAAATATTTAGCAAAGATAGACTGGAATAACACACTGAAGAAGAAGACAGCAACAGAATGCTGGAATATCTTAAAGAGTGAAATGGAATGCATCATCGTCAAATTTGTTCCCATAAAAAAACACGGGAAACGGTCCAAAAAGAAACACTTATCGAAAGAAGCAATTAGAAAAATTAAGTATAAAAAAATGAGGTGGAAGACATATAGACGTACTGGAAATGACGAAGACTACAACATTTATAAAGAAGCACTAAACCAAGCTACAGCTGAAATTAGAAATTCAAAGAGAAGCTATGAACATAAATTAGCTTGTAATATAAAACATGACAGCAAGAGTGTTTATGCGTATGTTCGACGCAAACAGAAAGTTCAGGATAATGTCGGTCCTCTAGAAGATAGTGTTGGAAATATAATATCAGAATGATTCTTAATGGCAGAAGACCTGAATTAGTATTTTAGTTCAGTGTTTACCAGAGAAGACACTAGTTCACTGCCAGTACCAGAGGCTAAGTTCAAGGGGGCAGAATCAGACTATTTAAGACTTATTTGTAACCCCAGAAAAGAAAATTATAGCTATGAAGGATAATAAATCACCTGGAGTGGATGTTATTCCACCCAAACTACTATTGGAAATTGTAGAACAAATTAGCATACCGCTTGCAACAGTTTTCAACTTGTCATTAGAAGAGGGAGTGGTTCCTTTAGAATGGAAAGAAGCAAACATTATACCGTTATTTAAAAAAGGTTCGAGAAACAAGTCAAATAATTATAGACCAGTTAGTTTAATATCGGTGATTTGTAATTTATTAGAAAGACTAATTAAAGATCACACGGTGGATTTTCTTGTTAAACATAACTTGATAAACCCATCTCAACATGGGTTTCTAAAAGGTCATGCTTAACAAATACGTTATGTTTTTTGGAAGAAATTTCTAAGCGGATAGATGATGGATCACCAGTAGATATCATCTACTTAGATTTTCAAAAAGCATTCGACAAAGTACCACATCAAAGATTACTGCTTAAATTAAAGGCCCATGTCATAGGAAATTGTATAATTAAGTGGATAGAAAAATGGCTGATTGACAGAAGACAACGGGTAGTTGTTGATGGGGAGGCTTCAAACTGGAAATCAGTTTTGAATGGGGTTCCACAAGGATCAGTACTGGGACCTATATTATTCTTAATATATATCAACGATTTGGACGATGATATACCTAGCAAGGTGTTGAAATTTGCAAATGATACAAAAGTGTTTAGAAGGATTAAAAGTGATGGAGATAGACAGCATTTACAAGATGATCTTGACAGGTTGATCAAATGGTCTGAAAAGTGGCAAATGTTGTTCAATTTTGGGAAATGTAAATGCCTTCACACAGTACATAGGAACGAATATGTAGAATATACAATGGGGGAACTGTGCTAAGTACTACTAAAAAAGAAAAAGACTTAGGGCTGACAATTAGTGCTGACATGAAGGTTTCAGAGCAGTGTGGAATTGCAGCTTCAAAAGGAAATCAAATCCTTGGATTGATTAGGCGAAATATAGCATATAAAGAAAAAGAACTTATAATACCGCTGTACAAAACTATAGTTAGGCCTCATTCAGAATATTGTATACAAGCGTGGAGGCCATACCGCAAGAAGGACATAGATATGCTTGAAAGAGTACAGAGGAGAGCGACTAAAATTATTCCAAAACTAAGGGATCTTAGTTATGAAAAACGCCTAAAAGAATGTTAAGTCTTTCCTGGTAAGGAATGTCCTTCATTCCTGGGAGTTGCATAATTGCAAGTCTCTGCACAATTTCTTTGCATCTTTATATTTTGTTGATAATGGGACCTTATCCTTACTGCGTAATCAAAATGACTCCTTACTAAAGCTATATATAACGGTATAAAAATATTTTAATTTAAGGATGTAAACGACCTTCTAATAATTACCATTATACCGTTTGATTTATAAATCTTTTGGTTGATATGCTTGTCAAATTCTAGCTTTGAGTCAATAATATCCCCAACATATTTTTCTTCTTCTATAAGATCTAATTCATGGACCATATTATTGATTTTTAAATTGAAACTATACATATGTTAATCTTTTTGCTTTGTGCATCAGTTTACATTTGTCTGGATGACATTTTAATAACCATTGGTTAGACCATGATGTAAGTTTATTTAAATCTTTTTGCAGTGTGTTATGGCCATCTGTTCTATTAACTGTTCTAAATATATTAGTTTAATCTGCAAACATATATAAGTCTGAAGGTATATTGCTTGGTAGATCGTTTATATACAGAATGTATAGGATTGTTCCTAGGACACTACCCTGGGGGATGCTACTGGTTACACTTGTCCACTCAGAGTTTGCTACGTTTATGCTGACCTGTTGCATTTGCATATGATCAGACAAGAATGCTACAATCCATCTTAATGTTGAGTCTTTTATACCATAATGATTCTAGTTTGCCTATCAATCTTCTGTGGGGGACGGTATCAAAAGCCGTCATGAAATCTAAATACACTGTGCCTACAGAGTCTCCTCTATATAATGCTTTGCTCCATGATTCCATAACATTTAACAGTTGTAGTACTGTTGAACGAACTTTAATAAAACGGTATTGCTCTTTACTGAAACGGTGATTAACAATGCGGTCTTTAATGCATTGTTCCAAGCATTTGCATAATATACTCGTGATGCATACATGTCTGTAATTTCCTGCATTTTCACGGCTTCCCTTTTTATATATTGCTGGGATCCTTCCCTGTTTCCATTCCTTTGGTAGCTCACCCATAGCTAGATAAATATTAAAAAGCCTAGCTAATGGTATACATAATTGGGTCGATAATTATTTTAGGAATCCAGGGTGTATACCATCTGGTCTTACTGATTTACCCACATTGAGATTATTTAGATTTTCGTTAACCATTTCCTCCTAAATAGTCAAATTTTCCATGCTGTGTTTTAATTCCACCGGCGGGATGCGGGGATGTAACCACCTGGTTATACCTTGAAAACACTTGAGAAAAAGTGACATAAGACATGCCTTTTCCCTGTCAGAATTTGTCAGTCTCGGGTCATTTGGATCTACGTTCAAATCTGAAACACCTTCCATACCTTTTGTTTTGGAATTCATGTATTTCCATACTGCTTTTGAGTTTGACTTAGCTTCTGATGCTAACTTTGTTTCAAACGCCTTCTGGATCTTCCTTTTTAACTTACATACTTGATTTCTAGCCCTACATTATTCATTGTAGTATTTCCCTTTTTTGGTTTCCTTATAACGCTTCCATAGTGTGTTTTTTAATTGTTTTTACCGATTTCTTATTTAGGGGTACTTTTCCTTTGTGTATGTTTGTGTTACACATTTCTCTATGAGGTATGAACTCATCCTTTATTTTTTAATACGTCCCTTCAACTTTATCCAGTGGTCATCTATTTGTACCTCCGTCGATTCTAAAATGACACGCTGACTCGGACACGCGTGTTTTTTTAGGCTTGTCTTTTCGGTTTAACAGAGCCATCGGAGAGATGTAGGCACCATGCTCATCAATACTATTTAAAGCTGGTTTTTTCCTTCCCGGTTTAGTCAGATTTCGGGTTTTTGTATGGTAGGCGCATCGTAGACGCATCGTAGGCGCACGAGCGCTCCTATTCCTTAGCCTTGAAGGAAGTCTGCCGGCCCCTTATTTTAATACTCATTTCATATTTATTCTTTTTCATACTTGTATAGTCTAGTCACTTGGTGACCCTATATTATTGTTTGTACTAAATAAAAACACATGTATGTATATCTGTCTCACTGATATATTGACTGATTGTAATGTGTTATATATGTATGTCTGTTTGTCTGTGTGTCTATCTTTATAACTGCCTCTCTGTCTATCTGTATCATATATCATATAAAAATAATATAATTTGAATGGCTTTTGCAGT
Source organism: Paraescarpia echinospica (assembly GCA_020002185.1). NCBI lineage: Eukaryota > Metazoa > Annelida > Polychaeta > Sabellida > Siboglinidae > Paraescarpia > Paraescarpia echinospica. The sequence continues at coordinate 155,436 of JAHLWY010000144.1, forward strand.
AAACCACTGATAGCGTGAATGAGAAGAATTATTGTTCCAAGAACCTCAACACAGCTACACTTAAAAGAAAATTGTGTTATTATATTGAGCTAATAATTATTTTTTCCGTTTCTAAATCGTACTGGGAATAGTGTTGGTAGTATCAATCACATGCACTTTATAATTATCAACAGACCAGTAAAACCCCCTTTTATGACTGACTCACTTTCATTGCCGTAAAAACAACGGTGGCGTCGACAACCAGACGCGGTCTGGTGTAGGTCAGGCCTCTTTTTTGGATTTGTCATTCAATTATCGAGTCTAAAGTGACAGGCTGACTCAGACACCCGTGATTTATCAGACTTGTCGTTTCCGTTTAACAGTGCCTTTGGAGATATATAGGCAGCATGCTCATCAAAACTAGATAAAGCACACAGGATCGTTACATAAACACCATAACGCGTTTGAAATTACTATATAATATGTTTGTTCAAAATGACAATAGTCGGAGAGAATGTGAAGTTCACGTCCATCGATAGGCATAAGTCTTAATAGTGTAGAATTGTCAAATAGGTTTCGTACTACAATGCTACTGACACAAGTGTATATATAATCATTATTGTTTCTGCGTCTGCTCCTTGTTGCCAAGTCTATTATGCATTGGCCATGTACCAAAGATAATGCCGCGCGCGTATGGTCCCAGGGATTGTTAGGTTACGTTTTACGTATTACGCGCACATTACGTTTAGCGTTCCGAAGAGTTAAGGGACGAAATTTTTTATTCAAAACTTCACATGAAGTAGACATAATGACAAATAACAAGGCTTGGAACGAACGAACTAGGCTATTTTGAAAAGATGTATGTCTTATGTCCGATTCTATGGGTCGTAGATTAATGAATACATAAAGGTGTATGGTTGAAACGATAACCTACCCGAATACCTACGCTAGCTCGATTATAAGTAGATTACTAGACTTACTGTAACTGTGTCCTAAACCTTGTTAGCTCGGTTACATGCGAATTTGTCAACACACGGCTCGTTGTCCCGTTTCCTGTCACCGCCTCAGTGCCGGGGGTATGATGTCATCATGCTGTGGCTGTGATGTTATGATACTTGTGTTTCATAAGTTCAAAGTTCCACTCGCATTAATGAGGCGCAACCGTTAGCCATTGATACAATAGACTGGGAACAAATAATGTATCAATCTCCGCTCAGCAGCGGACAACATCAGGGCTCTATTTGGCCAGTGAGGGAGAATATGACCTAATTTACATGCCCATGGTACGCATGTTATCACTGTAGAAATACAACTTTTAACTGCACCTGCAACTTTTGATCTCTTTCCTAACCCGGCACTGTCGGTAGAAAACGCGAGCTAGTGAGTAATCACCGTCACGCCGCCTGACCTTATAAGGTCAGCCTGACAATACCAACGCTCCCATACCGTCTTTTCCTTTTTCGTTTTGAAATTTGCGAACGAAAAAAGAAAAAGCAAACAACGTGCGTTTTTCGTTTTCATATTTGAAGTACGAAAAACAAATAAAATCTACTATTCGCGGTATTTGTAATACATTTTAGAGAAACAAAATAACGATAAAACAAACCGTTTTTCGTTTTCACTGCATCCGAACGGAAAACGAAATACGACTGCAGCACCACTCGTTCGTCGTTATTGCACTTAGGATGCTTCGGCTGCCTTACCGCTTCGGCTAGGCGGCAAACGTTGGTGGCTTCGGCGGGATCTTTCGATCGCACTGGCGCCGTTTTAAAAACAAATTTGCTGAAATTGATTATTATGTTTAGCAGAAATACATAATATAAAATTAGTATTTGACATTGTATTCTGATGTGAAAGTACTTGAAAATCTAAATAATAGTATAGCATATTTGAATGCAAAGATTGGTATTTTGGAAAACATACTCGAATTAAACGTTGCATTCTAAAATCGTCCATATTTTTAAATAATAAATTTGTTGAGTGAATAACCATGCCCCATGGTACACTATATATCACTTTTCTCAACTCCACATAGCTTTGTTCATGTACTATGCAATTTTAAGATAAAGCGGCGTCAAAGATTAACAATTATATCCGCGTGCCATATTCTGCTGAAAATACGTGGCCACCGGAAATTTAGGAAAAAACACAATTTATCAAACAAAATATCATATGCCAACTAATACATATGGCAGCAAGTAGCTCATTCTACATTGCAACTTTAAATTCAAAAAATCTGACCCTTGTAAAAGATGTAAACAGTACCTCATTTCTTGTTGAATATTATTATTACAAACAATCATGTGCAATTTCGCACGTAATAGGTTACTCCTAATTTTTAGCGTTTTCTGCACAAATATCAGCTTCGTTTTCAACAAATCACTCCACAAGCATCTAACTATAATCCAGATGTGTGTGTGTGTGTGTGGGGGGGGTGTTCCTTGTCTAAATTCCACATCATCAAAACTTATATGTAGTGGTTTGGTATAAGTTCGTTTTATTTCTGTATCATTTCACACTACTGTAACCACAGCAGATGGGTGACCATGTACTATTCCATCCGACTAGTCAAATAAGATATAAAACTAATTTTATTGTAACATTTTACAATACACTGTACACACACACAAAATCACATACACGCGCGCACGTACCACACACACACGTAATGAATTTATTTTTCGAAAACAAACACTGATATTTGTAGATATTATTATGTTTATTATTAAAATATAACAGCCAATTATACGTTAGTCTTTCCAATATTTTAGAGAAAATAAGTACTTTTAAAAATAACCAATAGTTAGAACGTTGATGAGTTTCCTTAGTTTTCTAGAGAAGCAGTACGTTTGCTATTTTAAGATACGAATATGAACGGGTAGCACTTCAACACAAAACGTCAACAAATTAGGAGTAACTATTATTTGCGAAACGGTAGATGACTTTTTTTAAATAATACTACCGAACTAGAAATTAGCAACTGATTAGATATTGTGTGTCACTTCACTGCCGGTCAGATATGTAAATTTAAAGTTGCGTTGTGAGTTTAAGTACAATAATTATTCTTTAAAAAAATTATGTTTTAATGAAAGTGAATGGTCAACATCAACTCTATTTACGTATTTGATTATACTTGCTAACGTATGTGTCATTTTGGAATTTGAAATAGTATTCGATAAATTATGTGTTTTTGCCAAAATAACTGGTCGTATGTAGAGCGGATTATGGAATGCGAATACAAAATGTAATTGTTCATCTTTGGCGCCGTTTTATGACAAAATATAATTTTATGTGAAAAGAGCCCACCCCTCTCCAGGCTGGTTGATCACAGTCGATAACCACCAGAATATGTGGCTCCCCTTGATCCCGAACACGTAACCGTTGAACTCTTCCTGGAGCCCTTCCGCTCAGGCCGTTGACTTCGTTGAGGTAGACACCGCCCTGTGATGTCGTGCTAGCATCACCGTATTTTACCAATAGTTGGTAGACTCGTGGGGGCGGGAGCGCCTTATGTCATCCCGTATAGGTTTTCGAAACACTAGTAAATGCATTCAATTACACTTTACTATTACTTAGAATTTCAAACAGTTTCACATAATAGCAAAAACTCAAATACTAGTTTTATATTATGTATTTCTGCTAAACATAATAACTAATTAAGTAGTTTACCACGGAAATTTGAGTATAATTAACTTAATACTCGAAACCTTTCATAAAACAACGGCGCCGAAACGACCAATATTCGTCCGTACTTGTCGCGTCGGCAACGATACCACTTCGGCGACGATGCAATTTCAGCGATTTTTTTAACTCCGACAGTGGGATCGAATTGTCCCGCCGAAGTCACCAACTTTTGTCACCTAGCCGAAGCGGTAAGGGTGCCGAAGCTTCCTAAGAGCAAAAATGAATGGCGCTGCAGTCGTATTTCCTTTTCCGTTCTGATGCAGTGACACGAAAAATGGTTTGTTTTATCTTTCTTTTTATATATCACGTATTAGAAGTACCGCGAATAGTAGATCGTATTCTTTTTTCGTACTTCAAATATGAAAACGAAAAACGAACATTATTTGCTTTTTTCCTTTTTCGTTCGCAAATTTCAAAACGAAACATGAAAAGACTGTATATACGCGGACCCATAATGTGCGAAAGTCAAATAACATTTCACCAAAGGCGACATCAGGACTGTGTACCCTAACACGTTGACACTGCCGCATATTCTGTATTCCACACACTCTGTCTAACGGTCTCCGCCGGACTATAGCAATACTTCATTACTGATCCAATTAGGCCAATGTTTTCCGGGATGTTTGCAGTGAATTTCAGACGCAGCAGAGACGAAAAAATTATTAATTGGTACCTGAATTGAATTCGTTTGTTACGTATGATTAATTATAGACGAACGTATATTTACTAAATGAGGTGAATGCATGGTTGTTTGTGTTTTTGTTTGTTTGTTTGTTTGTTTGTTTGTTTGGTTGGTTGGTTGGTTGGTTGGTTGGTTGGTTGGTTGGTTGGTTGGTTGGTCATCATATTTTGTACTTGACGCATACGTATATATCCACCAGTTAATGTTACTGAAAATCACGTGGAATTCAGAAATATATTAAATGACTGTTTCGTGGAAATAAAGCCAATGTTGTAACACCGATTGCTACCTCACTGACTTGCCGCATTTCCGATCGGTACAAGGCAGATAAAATATAATATCAAAACATCATCACGCACATACATGCCGATGCATTTTCGGGAATTCTGAAAATTGATCAGAGAACGTTTGGGGGACTGACCTCGCTGGAGAGTTTCTATTTGTTTGAGGACAGTTTATCATCTTTTAAAAATTAACTATTTCGTTCTTCACGAAACTGGTGATGCTAAAGATGAGTTTGAAACTTGTTCTACCATAAAAAGGATGCAGGCATGTTGAAACACCTACACAAGTTACTTATGGTGCTGTTTCAATTCCCGTTGGCGATATTCTATCCGTGTTTACAAAAATTCGTCCAAATAAGAACGGTATCCCTGTGCTTCATAGAATTGGAAGACAATAATACATATCGTGCCTCCTTCCCCCTACCGGTCTTCTTTGATAGATATGTACGTCACCTAGTGGAGATTGCATCGCTTGTCTGTTGACATGTTCACAGACCTGGCCAAGTTAGCCTTACTTGATCAGAGTCAGAATGCTATAACGTCTTTGCCGAAAGATGCAATCGTGCCTCTTACACACTTGACCGAACTGAATATCAAAGGTAACAAATTTAAAGTCGTTTCGGATGAGCTACTGCGGCCGTTGCAGTACTTGGAAACCTGTACTTCGGGGGAATTCTCGCTTGCACTTGACGCTTGGAGAAAAAAATTATCAACATGACTCTGCTGAAACTCCTGGTACTTAGTGGCTTTAAACTGACGTCACTTAAAAATGAAACTTTTCACAAATTACGCCAACCCCCTCCAGTCGATGTAGACATGTCCAGATATCATCTACAGGCAATCACTAAAGACGCGTTCAGACCGCTGCGCAACCTTACTGTGTTATTGCCTAACCGAAACCCGTTGAATGCCTTTGGCTTCCATGGTGCCTTCTAAGGCCTGCAAGGGGCACCAGTGCGCGAACTGCGTCTTTCGGATGTAAAGTTGCAGATTGATCACCAACGTTATTTATTGCCATGAACCGCAGCGACATCACGCGTGTTTCTTTGAGAAACTCCCTCATTACATCCATCAAAAGAGGTGTACTTTGTAATCTACGGCATGTAGCCATGCTCGACATGAGCGCTAACAAGATTTCGACGATCGAGGATCATTCGTTCAACGATCTTTTTAAGCTGTCCGAATTAAACACCGATAAGAACAGCATCGTTGACCTGAAGACGGCCAAGCGACTCGGCATATCATCGGGGCTTTCGAAGCTCAAAATACATAAAAATTCCATTAATAAAATCATCCAGGAATCGCTAATCGGCTACATCAATTCGACGTCACTGTACCTGACTGATAACAACATCGGAACTATCAGTCCAAAACCCCGACACCTCGTTTAGAGGTACTACACCTATCTAAAAACAAGATCGAATACATCTGACCGGGCACTGACAGGTTTGCAGGTTCTACTCTTAGGTCGCAACATCATTCAGATAAACAACCCATCGCTATTTCAGGTTGGTCAGACTAATTTATGGGCGCAACTTTTGTAAGAAGAGTAGACCTATAAAACTAACGCGTTTGACTGTGTTGACCTGTTTGACAGATATCACCCGGAGTGTGTGATTAATGCAACGTACAGTCTGTACACGCAATTGCTTTGTGTTTGGCTGCCTATAATCTGATATATGTCGTACAATTATAGAATGTTATCCTTAATTGTTTTGAGATAATTCCATCATTTAATGTAGATTACTCCTTTCATTTGTTCAGGTGACCCATTTTAATGATCCCATTCTTCTTAGCCACATTGTCACATTCAGTGGTATTGTTTGCGGACATGTAGCTACTGCGTTACCAGGGCGTTATGTGAACGTGGTTCCATGTGTTCTCCGTTATAAGGGTGAACATGAGGATGTCGATGATGATGAGGAGGAGGTTAAGGATGTCATTGTCGTTGTCGTCATCATCGTAATAATTACAATCGTCATCGTGTTCGTCATCATCATCATAATCACAAAGTGAATGTGTATGAGTGTGAGTAAAAGTGTGCGTCCACGCCCGTGCGCGCTCGTGTGTGCGTGCGTGCGTGCGTGCGTTCGAGGGATCGAGTATATGTACGGAAAGGAATGTGTGGAAAACACAAATGTGAATTCAATGTAATAAAACTACTCGAAATAAGAAGCGGGCACATGTCCTGCTTTGGAAGATCTGCCTCAACGATGCTTGTGACACGTTTTTGATGGTCTTCCGTGTTTAATCCATGTAGATCATGTCTTCAGTGTGATTGGCTGGGAACCGTGAGAGGAAACCTTTCCATATAAGCCTGACGAGGTGCTCTTATACTAGTCATTATCATAATCGTAGTTTTAGTATTCTTTCTCGTCTTCATAATAATATATTCAATGTAATTCAACTATTCGAAATAAGTTAAGACACTTTTTGTTCTATTTCAGGAATCGCTGTCTCTGGAAAAGAGTAAGTAGGTCTAACAGAATCACCCATACCTCATGGACATTATGTTCTTATAAACGCAGATGTTAAATTTTGTCAGATATTTACATAATCGTTGTCAGACCAATTAATACAATGTTCTCCTGATGTAGCCTTGTAATTATTACAAGCATTTAGAATTGAACTTGTGTCATCGAAAAATAATGAATAGGCTTGATTGTCATACGATTGATCATAATAATATAATACAAATAACTATGTTCCATATGTAATTAAGAAGGCAGCTTTGGCTTGGTTGATTGTTTCTTGTTTTCCATACGATTGTTTTTAGGGTTATGCTTTTATAATTCTTAATTTAATTATTTTTAAATCGTCAGTGAATTAATCAATGCCTGTAGATCATGCGCAAGCGCCGTGAGCGCATCTATTTAACGAATGCCGACGATATGTAAGATGTCATTATTATTATATTTGTTTGTTTTAGGATCTGGATGGCATGGGCGCGGGCACTGCCGTGAGTGTGATAAGGACAATTACAATCTGATAGTTGGTGGAGTCATTTATAAACATATTGCGCTATTTTTATTGCGTTTTTTATTCCATCGACTCAGATAAAATCAACAAGCCATGGTCCGTTTGTTTAGGTTCGAATCTTATAAATATTGCCCGCTGATTATATAACAAGTGTTTGCAATCATCATACAGTAGATCCGAGTTATGCAGTGTATTAAAATCTTCGTACTATCTGACACTACAGTCGAAATGTTCTTGAAATAAAAAAGAGTGATACATTTATTATTTGTAACATAGACTTATTATTTAAACACGAACACAGTTTGTTGTACAGGACGACCCAATGTTTGATAATAAACTGTGGTCCTGTCTGGTTTCAGCGAAACAGTGCAATGCGATCTGCACGTACGGGACGTGTAGTTGCGGAATCCAGAACCTTCATCGGAATTGCTGCTGCACCTGCACTTGTGACCGATATAAGCAACCTGTATGCCGCAGATACTAGAGCCTATGTCGTTAATGCGCATCAAATGTGGCTGAGTGAGCGCATTTAAGCAATGCGTTCAATGATTCACTGTATCGGACGAGTTGCCATTTGTCAATAAATCCGAACTGTCGAATAATTCGTTATATTGTCCATAATGTTAAATGTCGTTCGATAGGGATTGTGTATGCGCCGTATAATTAAATCCATAGTAGTTTAATTGGTGTAGCTATATGATCAGTTACAACAAATGCTGTTTACCAAGATTGAACATAATTTAGAAAGACTGTCATGCGAACCAAAAAGCTCCACATTACATAAGGACAACAAAGCATTTGGTTTATCGAAAATCCAGCACTGGTCCACATATGTGTATTGCTCGATATCTGCGCTCACGTGTTCGGCTATTTTGTTGTTCTTGCTCAAAAACAATTCTTCTTCTTCTTCTTCTTCTTCACCACTCTTGGCTTTAGTGTGAACCAATTTGCTTCATATCGCGTTTGGGTGTCATTGCTAATTTTCCCTGAATATCTTGTGTCAAAAAGGATTCGCCCAAAATCACTTCGTCGAGCCGAGCTATACTGACAAGCCACTTTGCATTAATAGAGCATGGACATTTGGGTATTCGACGTGTAGTTGGGTCATCTGATAATAGTAGGGGAGGTGGCTTGCGTAATTATACCTGCCATGGTCGACGCAGATCTAGCAAAGTCCAACCATGTCCAGATACGCCAGCCAGAATGTTGACGGGCTGCGATTTCTAACTAGCAGGAATTCAAAATAGACACCAAACAGATACATGATGAGGGCACATGTCCTGTTTTGGAAGTTCTGCCTCAACGATGATTGTGACACGTTTTTGATGGTCTTCCGTGTTTAATCCATGTAGATCATGTCTTCTGTGTGATTGGCTTGGAACCGTGAGAGGAAACCTTTCCATACAAGCCTGACGAGGTGCTCTTATACTAGTCATCATCATTATCGCAGTCTTAGTCTTATTCCTCGTCTTCATAATATTCTACATCTTCATCATTATGTTCGTCGTCGTCATCACTGTCGTCATCCCCTTCTACATCATATTGAATAGATTCATTGTCACCATCGCCATCATATTCGTATTCTTCATCAACTTCATCACGTTCTTCATCATAATCATCTTCATCTTCGTCGTCATAATCATTATGGTCGTTTTCATATTTATCGGCACATTCGTAATTACCGTCAACCGCATCGTTATCATTAACACGATCATCGCCTTCGTCCTCATTTGCGTCTTCATCGTCTTCATCATCATCATCAACATTATCATTATCATTATCATCACACTCATCTTCTTAGCCATCTTCATCTTCATCATCACTTTCTGGCCAATTCTGTTTTGTATCTTTGTACACCTATTGTTATAAAACAGGGCCCATTTTGTAATATATCAAATAAATATTATAAAAAAATTGGTAGATCGGTTTATTTCAACATGGGCCTCCTGTTAATACAACAATTGTTCTTGATTCCGAAATAATCCTGTTTTATTACTAAGTGGGTCGTCAACACAAACGGGGTCGTTTATTACAAAATGGATCATAACACGCGTGCCATGATGCGGTACTCGGTCTGGTCCTGATCTGCATTGATTATTGTAGATGATCAGTAACTTGAACAATGGACATCGCAACTATCTTGAACTCAAACAGTGCACAACTTGATCGAACGACGGATCAATCCCGTCTGACGCTGAAAACACATCACAACAATCATTGCATTAGCTGACGATCATATTGCGAATCAACATCTAGACATGAATTTACACATTTAGCTTAGTTCGGGACTATCTCAACTTTGTGATAGTTCGCAACGCGAATAACACTATTTGTTGCGCCGGCCCATAATATTTGTGGCACTTCTGCATTTTCACAAATACATTTTTTTGGTGTTTTGCTCCTAGGCACGGACCACGTAGACACTGGACGACAGTCAGAGTTGGTTGGCACGTGCCTCCAGGACCTTTGGAATTTGTTCGCACTATGTCTGCGGCGCGGCGTCAACACATTTTCAACAGCACCCCTCCGTCTTTCGATGTCATGATCCGCGACAGGTCGTTGACAGCGGAGTCGTGCTGAGGCTCCGGCTCAGACCATCCAGTATTAATTTGTTTTGGCCGAGAGTGGATGTTTTTAGGGCCCCCTAGACTACCCTCTCTGGAACTGCCCCTCGTGTGGGTATGTGGGAGTCATCACCGACACACCTAGAAATTACATCTCAAAGAAGATCTTTTTGTGGCAGAGTCAGACAAATTTGCATTATTGATCTCCATTCATTGACTAATATTGGTGAATGACCATTACGTCTATATCAAGGATTAAGATTATTATTATTATTTGTTTAATGTATTTCTCATTCAAGTTACTTTAGTTCTCGTAACGTCTCTTTCGCTATCGATTGACTTCTTCAAACGACTACCACTACATGGCGATACGGTCCTTCTGCGCAGTGCTGTCACTAGAGTCTCATCAAGAGAGTGTCCTAGATATGTGAGATATATTTTTGTAATTTTTCTTAGCGCATTGTTAACCGGACATGCGCATGACGCTTATTCCCGTTCTCCGGGTTATGTTGCCAACGATTACGATAAGTTAAAACAAACGTTGTTAGAATGGTACTGATTAACTGTAGGCGATTTTACTAAGACGTTTTACTCTTGTACGCAAAATTCGACCGAAACAGTGTTGCAGTATGGAGCACTAATTGACTCAGTGGATTTTGTTGTCAAAAATTAGTGGGTCTGTCGATGGTTTAAAAAAAATTATTCTGAAAGAACAGTTCTTGTTCATGTGTCACAGCGAATTGTCCGTATTCCTGGGGGAACACAAGTAGGAAGGGAAAGAGGAGTTGCTAGAACTGGTGAAAACATTCACTGATGCCCATTCCTCGTTCAGTAAGATCGTAAAGATCGAGTTTGATCAATTCCCGTTGACACACCTTAACCGGAGGATAGTTTTGAAGGGGGGAGCCCCCTACTCCTCTTGTTACTCCACGCCCTGCTACTTCTCCGCGCACATGTTTCCTGTGTAATCGGCCAGGTCTCGTCGCGCGAAACTGTAAGGTGGTCGTGATGAATAGAAATTCGTCGCCACTTAAGGTTAGGCCAAATTCGGGTGACGTGCGGTTATCTTGGATAACGTCTCCCATACCCACCAATGTCCTGTGGGTAAATCACGTTACATTGTGGATGAAAGATACATGTTGTTGCTGTACAACGGAAAATGGAAAATGCAACTTGCATTTGATGAAAGGGTCTGTAGGGAATTACCCAGTCAGAGTGTTAAGAGACAGCGGATGCAACGGAGTCATAGTTTGTCACAGTCTAGTGAGAGATGAACAGTTAACCCGGAATACCCGAGTGTTAATATCCATAAACAAATCGTTCATTGAGGTCCCTACCGCGCGTATTGTTGTGAAGACGCCTGTCTTAACTTGAAAAGTAGAAGCGTTATGTTTAGATACTCCCATTTATGACTTAGTCATAGGTAACATTGGTGACCGTTGTGTACCATGTTCTATTAGCTCTCGGAATCAGCTTAGAGAAAACAATCAAATTGCTGCCGTTTCCCATGATGGTGAGACACGTACGGGCGGCAATACGGTAACGAGAGTTACTGTAAGAGCCCGCGTTAATCAGAGGAGAAAGAAAACTCAAAGTGTGACGTTGGGGGTTACTACTGATTACAGCATGAATGCCAGGGAGTATTTCAGAGACACGCGAGGGACGGGTGCTGAACGTGGAGAATTACGCGAGGTAAGCTACGATTTCAGCAAGTGAATTGCGAGGTATATACGAGAAAGACATGCCACGTTCTGCGAACGAATAGAGAGAGATAGAGAGAGAGAGAGAGAGAGAGAGAGAGAGAGAGGAGAGAGAGAGAGAGAGAGAGAGAGAGACAGACAGACAGACAGACAGACAGACAGACAGACAGACAGACAGACAGACAGAAGCGTTATGTTCCGCGCGATAGTCGCGAGGTAAGAATGCGCCGAGTAGCGCAACACTGCGCTAGGATGCGCCGATATTCGCGGGAGTGCGCAAGAGATGCGCAAAGACATATATGTGTGCCAGGGAGTGCCTCATGTGAAAGTGTTTTGATAAATGAAGAAATTCCCACTCAGAGATGAGGTGTTGTCCGTTTTTATTTTCTCGTTAAGACCTGATTACTTCCGGGTAGAGTATATCCCTGGGACGGATAGTGTAACCACAAACTACTTGAGCCGTATGGAATTGATGCAGGTATTATCAAGTACCTTGGACACCGAAGTGTCCTGATATGTTTTATACAGTATTCTTACTTGTGTTTATTAGTCCGACGAACAATTGCCAGTTAGTGTAGAATAGCATTATACTATTCACGTGAATAATTTTTCCCGCAAATAGATTCTTCGTGGGGGGTAATGTAGCATTTCTACTATTTATGTATTTTCAGAATCTATTTCCTGTTCATTTTGTCCCGTCATTTTGTTAAAATAGAAAGGTCGGGCAGGAGTTGCTTAATTAATTATAGACTAGCGAAGGTGTTCAGGTGTGCCCATTGAAGCGTGGTACGCGTGGGTATATATTGCCTTTAATAACGTTGTGTGATCACTGAAGCATGATAAGCGTGGTCTTAATTAGCCTTTAATTAACTGGAGTCGTCGTGGACGAGTACACTGTTATATTTATAGGGGTGTTTTCATGATGCATAATTTAGGTATGGCTCATTATCGCATTCTTTGTGATTTAATTGGAACAATCAGCCATATGTTATGCCTTTTGGACTGGGTATATGGGCTAGGTATACTAATATAATAACAGTCTATGACAGGTAAGAAATACAATCTGAGGCAAAGATCGGGCACGTGTGAATTTGGAAGAGATAAATGGGCCGCAATGGCGTGGTGTCACCCTGGTGCCCAGAAGGGTCTTTCAAAGATCGGAGCACGTTGAGAAATGTAGAAGAGATACAGGGCTGTAATGGCGAGTTGTAACCCTGATGCCTAGAGGTAGACCGTGTGAACTTTAGAAGAGATACAGGGCTGTAATGGCGAGTTGTAACCTTGATGCCTGGAGGTAAACAGTGTGAAATTTAGAAGAGATACAGGGCTATAATGGAGAGTTGTAACCCTGATGCCTAGAGTTAGACAGTGTGAATTTTAGGAGAGATACAGGGCTGTAATGGCAAGTTGTAACCTTGATGCCTGGAGGTAAACAGTGTGAAATTTAGAAGAGATACGGGGCTGTAATAGCGAAATGTCGCGCCGGTGCCTAAAGGTAGGCAAAGTGAGAACGTGTTAGGTTGTATAGGAACAAGAAAGGAGTTGTTCCCAATATCAAAGTGTACGTGTGGAGGGGTCTGCAAGGGCGCGGACCGGGGTCTCTACACAGCGGAGAAGGAGAGAGACCGCCAGCGACAAATATGCGTAGCGGGCCGAGAAAGGAACGGACGTAGCGAGCGCGTGGCGAAGATACGTTTGCTTGCGAAGCGTAGCGAGAACAAGCGTCGTCGGCAGACCAACGAGACCGGGCGAACGCGTGACGGCGATCGGAGCGGCAGACAGCGGGAAGGACACTTCCGCAAAACGGTCGGCCGACCCGGGTCAGCGAACCGGCGAGTCAACGGGAGTGCATACGGCGTGCGGGCAATGAGATGGACAGTTCCGTCCAACGGTCATCGTGTGATTTCGTGTGATCTCGTGACGAACTAGCGTCTTAATAAAACATCATGGAATTCAACAATATATACATTACGCTGGTTTCCTATATCAAAATATAATCGTCGGAATGAGAAGAGCTTTATCGTGTGTAGGGACTCATAATCGAACTTCCGTTGTAGATGACACTGTCGATTAGTAAAAAAATTCTCAGTTGGATCCCAGATTGCGTCAGGACGAATGCAGTATTGTCACGCAACTGACAATATATTGCCATAATTGCACTGGCGTCTCTGTTTACGTTTCCAACTAATATGGAACATCGACAACTAAAAACAAGTGACGTGACGAAGAGATGGCGCGCACACATACAAACACACACACACACACACACACACACACACACACACACACACACACACACACACACACACACATACACACACATACACACGCGCACTCTTTTATGTACACGTCACTTTGTAGATGCGGATGATTGTTACATTAAGTGCTTAAAAGGCAATTGCTACTGCAAAGGCCACCACTGCCATTGCAAATGTACGACAGCGGGCCGTCCGAAGTGCGTGGCAAAGTGTAGCCACAATCACAAATGCAGTGCCTACTGCAAAAAGAACAACTGCAACGTGAGTGTCGCATTATGTCAGGTGCCGTTACAGTATCTTCAAAAGGGGAAGTTGCAACATCTGTTAAATTGTTCTGCTCCCCCAGGGGTCTGCGTTACGTAACGTTGCTTACGACAGAGAGAACAACGTTACAATGGTGTACTCTTGCATTTGTTGATAATAAAACACATCCCATCGAAGTGTATAACTGTTTGATCTCTTGTGTGTTTATTGGTAACATTATGCGTTAAAAATTATACAGAACGATCGTTGCCATTCTACCACCGGCATATCCACTTCAATGTTCATAACTATTATAATATTATACCTACCAACTCTGCCGTGACATCGGATGTCTTCGGGATTTTTGTGTATATCTCGGTCTCACGGAATACAGGCAATTCTCCCGGATTTTCTCTGAAAATCTCTAACAGCACCCCCCATCTCCGAGATAGTGCAACACCACGGGTGACGTGAGTAGTATGTAGGCGATTTTGGAGGGGCATCCTGAGGAGTTTAAGCGATATTAGGGAGGTTTCGAAAGCCTCCCCCCTGAGCATGAGTAGTCACGTGACCTGCGTGAGTAGTCACGTGACCTGCGCCACCTAGCGGAAAGAAGTGTACCTAAGCACCCGTAGTGCCATCTAGCGACTCGGACTTTAAAACATGTGATGTATGTATGTATGTATGAAGAATTAGTACTAAGGGAATAACTATTAAAACTCACAGTTTGAAAGTTGATTAGGTTGTTAATGATAACGAGGAGTGTAGAGAGGTATTAGTTGTGTATGAATGCACGTGTATGTGAGGGGTGTGTATGAATGTGCGTGTATGAAAGAACTAACGAAACACAAGAGTATACGAGTGCACACGTATTTTATTGACGAATGATACAAGCATATAATATGAAACCGTGTTTTATTAAGCGAAGTACTTGTGGGTGAGTGAACACCACGACAGAGATCGTGAGCTTAGGGGTCAATACGACCACGCCAGTGGCTCGTGGGATGACGATGATGATACGACTTACGGGTGAGTGAACACCGCGTCAGAGGTCGTGAGCTTACGGGTGTGTGACCACCGCGCCATAGGCTCGAATCGTTAATGACGATGATGATGATATCTGTTCGTTAATGAAACACGGTTATTGCAGTTGTTTAAGCCAATCGAATACGCGGCAATCGTTTGCTACCAGATCAGGGCCGAAACCTTTTACGAAATCCTTCATGACAAGTCCACGACATCGAAACATGAGATAAGCAACACAGTATCGTCCACAAACGTTAGACACGGGACTCTGCAGTCTCTTAGAATTATGAGTCCACGTTACACAATGTTTATTCAAGAAACGTCGAAACTCGACGTGTCGTGGCGGCAAGCCGTAAGAGCAGAAGTATTCACCGCAACCGTTGACATCTACGTAGATAGCTATCCAATGTTCTCCGGGTTTACCCGTGTCGTGCGTGTTGCACACGAAGGCGACGGGGTAAGCGTCTATCTGGAGTTCGAGGAGCACGTCTTTGGGTACGATCCCGCGCATGACGACACGGGCGTGCGTATCGCGGGTAAGTAGACGGACGAGCTGCATGGTTTCCATCAGTTGTCGTAGATGACGTTACGATTCCTGTCGATCTCCAGCACCTTCTCGAACTCGGCGTAGGCGATGACGTTCACAGTGGTTGTCAGCGCGTCGCGGAAATGAATCTCGACGCGCAAGTTGCCCTTTTGTACCAGATGGAAGCAGCAGTCGTCGCACGCATCAGGGGTGAGGTCCACGCCGAAGAAGGTGTAGCCGTGTCGGAAGTCGTAGCGAGTCAAGCCGTTCCCTTCGTCCTGCCACGCCTTACCCGTCGAGGTGAACAGGTTATGGTAGCATCTGACAAAGAGGTTGTTGTCGAAGTCGGGCTGGAAAGGTTTGGCGGGTATCTGTCGTCCGTCGACGTACACGGCGAAGAAGTTGATGTGGTTGTTTTTAGCGTGAAAGGGATTTTTGGCGTAGCATCCGTTGTAGGCGTCGTTATCGATGCAGCATATCACAAGACGTTTCGGAATAGTACCAAGAAAGAGGTTCTCGCGCGTGTACGAATGGGTACCTGTGGGAATAGAGTAGACCTTGCATTCGACAGGTCGCAGCGGATACTTGGCGGTGGCCTTTTCGAGGGCTTTGATGTGTGCCATCTGCACACTCGGATTCAGGGTGACTTTCTTGACGAACAGTGTAGCGTTGACGATCTGTATCTTGTAGGCGGGGTTGGCTCCACCAGCAATGAGAGCGAACGCATCCTTGCTGCGTACGAAACGCATCTTGAGCTCGACACCGTTGATGAGGAGTTTATCCTGAAGCAAGAGGTCGACGTGGACACGACCTATCATGTCGACCACACGACTCTGGGCGATCATGTGACGTCTGGCAACGAACCCCGCGTTGGCTGTCGGATCGGCACCATCAATGACGACGGCATCCATACGACCGGCCGTGTCCTTGTACCACATCTGACTCGTCAGTTGCGTCTCCTTGGCATCGTCACCGTAACTGAGCAGCGTCTCTATGTAGGCCCGGTATGGATACGTGTTGGTCGAGGGAGTCACGAGCGTTCCGTTCAGGTAGAAATCGACCTGACCGAACAGCGAATGGAGCCAGTTATTCACGGGAGCGACGGGGTCGGCGGGGTCGAGGTCACTTCCGTCGGCACGCGTCACCTTCGCCCGAACGTGTAGTTTCGTGTCGGCGAGATCCAAGTAATCGTCTCCCGAACCGGGTACGACGAATTCGATCGGTCCACCTGAGTCGAGAGAGGACACCGGCTGGTGATGGACCGTGTGACTGTCGATGATGGCGGTCTGAGTCAGAGGTACGGTGAAGAGATCGAGTTCGCTCTTGAGTCCCTCACACGATAGTTTATGAACGAACGCCATCGTCGAATATATCGGGTTCACGACGTACCTTCGGTTTCTGCTGTTTCCTCCGACGTCTCGCTGGTGTACTGACTCGTTTCGCAGGGTGTGTGCGTCTTATACGCTTACGGGGTCGCACGCCAGGGGTCAAGAGATCACTCATCATATCTCTACCGGCAGTGGTGACGCGACGTTTGGCGGCCGTTCTGATGTTCTGTCCCGACAGGACGTCGTCGGCTATGTGTGCGCCGGTCGACAGAGCTCTCTTTCCCAACGCCACGGCTCCTCTCTTGACGAGTGGCATGACGCTACGCAGTAGACTTCCGAATAGACTTCCCAGACCGTGTCCCCGTTGGTGTCGGGCACCCACGAAATAAGGAATCGCACCTCCCGCTTGACGATCGTAGTAGTCGGTGTAATTCATCTCTCTCTCTCTCTCTCTAGAACAGTGCCGTCCGTTGCCGTTGGAAATGAAGTGTCACCGTCACCTTACCAACCTCGAATGGCACGCGATTTCCGGTGTCGTCTCTTATATCTATCTCGATCGTGCCAAATTCTTTGTAGAGCACGGGTACGTAGTGAATCTTATCGAAGGTCTTCGATACGATGTCGCCATGGCGACCGCTCACCGGGATGATGCGCAGCAGCGGCACGAGACTGTCACCAACAACTCGTGGTTCCACGACATCCGTGTAGATGTAGAGTGAGTCGAGTCCTCGTTCCATGGTGATCACGGTGTTGGCTTCCGTGATCAATACCTTGAACTCGGGTGCATCGGGATCCTTCGGGAGATAGTCCAGCGTAGTGGTACGAAAGCCGAGAACGGCAGTCAGTATAGCAGCACGGAAGACGGTATTCGGTGCCATGTGCACCGATACCTTATGCGTAATGATGTTGTAGCTCAGTTTCACTCGTCCCTCTCCCACCACACGACGTAGAGAGGCGTTAATGGAGAGGATCAGTGACCACGGATCTTTATAGTATCCGGTTCCGATTCGGACAGTCTTCGTGTGCAGGGACCGTGGGTGCTCTTCGTCTATCGGTAGTGTTACAGCGAACCCCGCGTCATCGTCTACGATGTTGTACCAACTGTGTGGATACTGTACCTCCACCAGACCGCATTCCCATTGTCCCCGTAGTAGGATACGTTTCGGTAGCGTCGTGATGTAGTGGGTCAGCGTGTTGGTGGGGTGCGTGTGCATGGAAGCATTGCTGGGCAACGTGAGATAGAAATCACTCGGTTCCATGTTGTTGTTGTTTCAACGTCGGACTGGGTAGCAGGTAACCCAACGAACTGCTCAACAGGGCCGTCCACAGAGTCGGATCGTGGTGGCCAAACGTCAGGTTGTAGATGCTGACCAAGATGACCGTGTACAAGACGACGACCTGACACAGAAAGACGATCTCCTCTTTGGGACACGCTGTACCGAATATGTGCCACGGAGTCCTCTCTTTCTGTAGTGGGGGTGGCGGTAGAGTGTCGACGTCGTCTTCTTCTTCTTCTTCTTCTTCTTCTTCTTCTTCGTTACTAACGGTGATGCGTGATGTTGTCTCGTCTGTCATACGTGGACGACTGACCTCGTAACGGACGCACAATTAGTCTTTATAGTCCGACGAGACCCTTGGCATCGATCCAGCTGTTGAACTTCGAAGGATATCCGACCCATTTCACCAACACCTCCCGTCGCCTACCTACCTTGCGACGCTGTACTATCGATTCCACACGGTACAGTTTATCGACCGGAACCGTCACCTTCTGCATCTCCGGTTCGTAGAAGGTACCGTCCAGTATCTCGCCGAGATCGTCCGTTAGACGATAGACGGGTGGTTCGGACGGATGGACTTCGCGTATCGTGAATAGTTCCTCTGTCCAATTTATCGTGTAACCTTTATCGAACCGTCTCTTAGCCTTGCTGATACGTATGCGATCCCCCACGTGGTACTTGGGTACACCCTTACCGTGATGGCCACCGTACAGACGCTGCCACACCTCTTCCTGATTAGTCGCATCCACCTGTGACGGAGACATCCCGATACTGCGGTGAGGTGTGTCGTTGTACGTGCGTACCAGATCCGGAAGGATATCGATGTACCGCCACGCTTCTTTGTGTGTCAGGTATCGCCACATACGTGACATTAGTGTACGATTGAAGCGTTCCACGATGCTCGCCTTGATCTCTGCGTTGAAGGTGGAGAAGTGGTGGATACCGTATCTGTCCAATACACCCCGAACGCTACGGTTATAGAATTCCAGACCTCTATCGGTCTGCAACGACAGTGGTTGAATGTCGGTGAAGAGACCGTTCAGTGCCTTCGATACAGACGTCGCCGACTTGTTCTTCAGTGGAACGCATCGGGCGACTTTCGAGAAGACGTCGATCACCGTGAGCAGGAACGTTGTACCGTCGTTTTCTTTTTTCAGACTGGACACGTCAACGAGATCGGCCTGCCACTGTTGATTCCGTCCTCCGACGATCGTGCGCCGACGCGTGAAACGAACTCTGACCGGTTTATGTAGTGTATAGGCGTTCTGTTCCGATAGCCATTGTTCGACGATTTTTCTCGGTACGCGTGGTATGGCGGTTCGTCGCAAAGACGCGATTCCTCCGTAGCTACCCACCTTGGTGGGGTTGAAGTAGACGTCCTCCAGCTGTTTACGACGGCGCCCCATGATGACGTACGTATGATATAATCGATGGTAATCCCGCACACGATGGGGAGTCCGCTGTAAGCAACACCGGTAAACAGACGTGTTAGACTGTCCCGTAGATCACACATTATGTCGGTGAATCGAGATGATGCGTCTCTTTTATTCGAGACGTTCCCATGTCTTACTAGTCGACGCCGGTGGGGTAGGTAGAGTGGACGGGCTCATTCGAGATCGTCTCCGCGAGAGGGGTGTCCACTGCAGCGTTCGACGCGCTCTACTGAGCGATCGTGTGGCCGCCGCTTCTATGGTACGCTTCCTTTGATCCTGTCGAATAGCCAGTCTCCTGGCCTCGTTACCCACCAACTCCATGGGTAGATTCATGTCACCGAGTTGATGCGCAAACACCTCCCACCCCGTTGGAGAACCGATGGTCTTGCGATGACGCAACAAATCGTTCACGAGGTCCACCACGTTACTTCCGGGTACCGCTACGCCTTTGTTCATGAGCTCTCCGCGCGCATTCCACGCGACGTCTCGTTTCAGACGTTCCATCAGTCGTCTGGCTTTGGTCTGGAGGCGTTTGGGAACACTGTCGATGACTTCCGCTTCCACCCCCACCTCCGGTGGGGTCTGATCCGTATTAGCCGCCGCCACCACCACCGGGGACGTGTCCTTGTTGACCGTTGTCACGCGTATCGGTTCGCGCGTGCGTCGATCGGACAACGCGTTGTAGCGTTGCAACACTTGATTATACATGACGACCTTGTCACCGTCGGTGAGATCTTGTCTGTCGAGTATGACTTTCATCTCGTCGTCGAGTACCTGTACTTTGCGTCCTAGGGTATCCGTCGGTGCTGGTGTGCGTAGACTGTCCAACAGTCGTGGATCTACCAAGGCCATCTTCCGTACGTGTTCCATCGTTGTCTACTTGAGTAGCACCTGTTTTAGCAAGGGTAGCAAGACCGCACCTGCCAAAGGTGCCAGCAGTGCCGACAGGAAACCACCGGTCTGTCCTCTTCCGCCCTGGTTGTTACCCCGTAGCAAGATGCGACGTCTCCTCGCTGCAGGTGCGTCTCTCTGTGCCAAAGCACGTAGGTTTGTTTTGTACACGTTCAGAGCACGTCTCTGCGCGTCGGTCAAGGGCAAGTTCTTCTTCAATATGTTGTAGGCACACTCGGCTAGTGCACACAACAGATCGGCGTCGGCGTTTCTGATGATGGCTCGTCTCAATTTCGTGCTCTTGTATCTGTTTAGCGTCTGTATGCAGAGGATGTGTTTCTTCACGAGTTCGGACATGCTGTTGTCTTCACGAGCATGCTGCGACTGAAGGAACGAGGTGCTACGCGGACGTCTTATACCTTGGGTTGGTACACGTACTGGACACTGTCGTCCGGAAGGACACCCGTGCGCAGACGCATATCGTCGAGCGTGCCCTGTTTCAGATCGACGAGGAGATAACCGTACGGAAGTGACGTGGCGTCTCGGAACGCTTCCTGTACAAACTTCAGGCGACCCGGATACATCTGTCGTGCCAAGTGTCCGATCTGTGACGCATCGCGAGGATTCTTGAAGATCACCATGTAGTGTGCGTTCAGACTGATCGTACGACTCTCCTTGTTCTTCGGAAACAGGTTCTGCACGAGATACAGTACGGACGTGTTCTGGTGATGACTCTTTTTTGTGAACAAGGTCGTGACCCGTTCGTCTGTTTCTGCCATCAGATCATCGATGACCACGAGGTTACGCGTCGATGCGTCGAACGCACCGCTCGGCAAGCCTTCCTCGAATCGCACCAGGTCGTTGTCAACATAGGCACTCTGCCATACACCGTAACACCACGTGATCTTCTCTGGAGGTGGATCGATCATCGTTGCGGCGTGACGTAGCAGACGCATCACGAACGTAGTCTTACCACATCCCGTCGGTCCCGCAACGATACAGGTGAAGGGGTGTTTCCATCGCGTGTCCATCTAGTAGTCACCGGTGGTGGTGTTCGACAATGTCGCGTTGACCACTGTACTGTTAGTTGCGACGACGACACCTCCACCACACCAACGAAGGAAGGGATCGCGGAACAAGACGTACAAGACGTACAGATACAGACCGAGTATTCCCACTAGTGTTACAGCTACAAGCGTTCCCGTCCGTGACATGCTACGTTATGACTATCGATTGTGTGGCATCTGACTAAATAGTGTTATCTTTTTTTTTTTTTTTTCGTGTGTCTCCGCCTACTAACCGCATGACAGCTAGAGGCGCCTATAACCCCAACTGACGTAGGGGCGCATTTCCTCATCGTGTCAGCAGTGGTTCGGCATTACACGTCCACCGGCCCCGTGGTGATTCCGTCTTCGTTGACCACGCGCTTGGCATAGAAGTAGGTCAACGCCGCACGTTCCTGGATGTACGTCAGCACGGACGAGTGATTGACCCGGAACCCGCGGTTCTTCCCACTTCCACTGCAACGATTGGTCAACACGTCCAGGAACGACTGCTTGTCAATGGTGTTGAGTCGTTTGTTCAGACCTTTGGTGCTGTATTTATCGATCGTACCCGAACAATAGTAGGTCTTGCTACACAGACCCAGGAAACAGTCACCGGACCATTCGACCTTGAAGAGTCCCGGTGTTCTCTTGTCGTACGCCTTGCGTTCCTTGCAACACGTCTCGGTGCCGTTCCACGGACGACCGGCCAGGCGACAGCGCACGTAGTCGTTCTGATGATTGTCGCAACATTCGGACGGTAGCCATTCGGAGCGATGACGATAGTAGTGGTCGCGTAGTGCCGGGGTCACGAGGTCGTCAACGGACTCACCGGCCAGAGCCAAATAGGCACTGTCCGTATCGGTTTCGCAGTACTCGAACAGTGGACGATCCACGTACCTGATCATGAAGTCGTAGTAGAACTCCAACATACGCAGTTTGGCCCACTGCAACACGAAGAATCCCACGTGTGTGGGTAGTGCGTATTTGACGGTACGTTTGTGCATTTCGATCTCGTATGCATCGGCAGCGACGACGTCGAGTTGACGGAAGCGACGATTGTTGATCGCGGTCGATGCACTCTTCTCCGTGCAGTAGGTGACCTCGCGGTGCTTATCGACGTTGGTGATAAATTTCCCGTAGGATGAATTGCCCATAAGTTTGTTGGTATCCGCGATCATGGCCTTGTCGGGATGGGCGTCTCCTTCGCGACGTGCGGTGGACACCGCCTCGCCGAATCGTCGGAAGCAGGCGACCGGTGTGTACTCGATGACCTGGTAGACGTGCGTCACCTCGAGACCGTGCGCGAGGTACCATCGCAAGAGTGGTGTAGCGAGCAAGATCTTATCCCCTCGATAACTCCCGACGAGCATGCGTCGCGGAGTTGTCATGATGTTGTGTTCTTCGGCGTAGCGACGCATAAACGGTCCGAGGTCATCACGGGTCAGGTGAATGTTCTTGAAGATGGGCTGCATCTCGGCAAAGTGTGAGCGCAGGTTCTCCGGTACACGTATGTCACACTGAATCATACCGAACACGCTACCGTTGCACACACCTGTCAGGATCTGTTGTGACGTCATTTTCCATCGCACGTGTCGACGACGTTGGCGAACGTCCAGAAACTTTTGTACGCACGGATCGCGTCTCGTGACCTTCCACTCGCATTCCCACAATTCGACGACCCTCACAAAGTGTCGAAGATAGGCTGTGTTCTTTCGTGTTTCGGCGAGTAGTTGCGTCATGGGTTTCCCACTGACCTCGTTGAACTCGCGTCCGGTGCACGGACACCCGTGGTAGTAGCATCCGTGAAACTGATAGGCCGTCTTCGTTTCACTGCACCAACCGTCCACCAACAGTTTACCGATGCGCTTCTCTCGACCGTTGGTCTGATGACGTATGGCGAGTCCCGTGCTTTCGGACTCCCACGTAAGCCATTCGACAGCCATCTGACCTGTGGGCTGTGCCATTTCGGGTCGGAACTCCTTCTCTTCCCGTCGCCGCGTGTACCATCCAGTCGGCATCTCTTGTGATATCGACCACAGATACAATGCATTCGCATCGTAGCCCACAATGGACTGACACGTTCGAGCCGCATCACCGTAGTCGTTACGACGTATCTTCGTGACCCCCTTCTCGTGATGTCTGGTGAAGATGAGTGACGGCCCTCCGACGATGTTCTCTCTGATGAGCTGGTGGACGTCCTTGTTCGTCTCGTTGAAGAGCGTAAAGAACGTCCTCTCCGGTACGTAGGTGAACAGGTAGGACAAGGTCAAACCAGGTATACTGATCCCTTGTTTGAACATGTCGAGACCGCGGTGTTGGTAGAAGTCGAACTGTTTGGCGATGGCTTCCAAGAACGGTACGACGTCTCTGTTGTTATACCAGACGAGAAAGTCTCGCAAAGTCTCCATGTCGTTGTCTCGCCACACCTTCCGACATCGTGTGTAGTCGTCGTCGGATATACCTTCGTTCTTCAGACAACTGAAGAAGGCCTCTTTGGGAGGTAGAACGGTGTCGTCGAGTCTCTCCAAGCTGTCCATGTATTCGTACGGGAAGTGACCTTTCGTGACTGTACAACCGTACGCTTTCAGGTACTTGTCGTACGAGAATCCCGGGGCAATGTAATGAGTCATATCGAGGAATTTGAGGTTGTCAGTCGATAGACACATAAACGTGTTACCACGTTTGATCACGTGAAACGTCTCCTCCTCCTCCTTCTCCTCCTCCTCCTCTCCGTCCTCTGTTGCTTTCTTTTCGGACAGGAAGTAGGGTACCAGGAACTGTTTGACGACGTTCAGATCGTACCTGCCCGAGTTGAAACCGATGACGGGCAACTGATGAAGCCAACCGTACAATTGGCCCATGAGAGTTTTGTAGGGATTGGTCGGTTGTCGCTGTGACTCGTTGTCCCCCGCCTCCTCCACGGCGGACGCTTCCTGTTCGTTCCACGTTCTGATAGCCTCTGTGAGTTCGTGTAGGATGCCCTCGTACCTGTCTACGATGACTTCGTAGGCTGCTTCGCTCATGTTCTGAAGGATGGTCATCATGTCGGATACCAACTTGTTGCTGTCACCATCCGTGATGAGACATTGCACCTGTTCGAATCCGGGTACGTTACTCGCCAGGGACACACTCAACGGTACGTGACGAGCCACCCAATGGACCTTGGCACTGTCCGACGGAAGGTGCGATGTATCGAACCAGGACTCGAAGTCGAAGGTGGCTCGATACGGATAGTAGCGCAACCATTCGGCAACGTGAATGTTTTCGTCGTCCAATCGCTGGAAGACTGTCGGCGACGGATGGTAGACGCCACCGGAATAGATCTTTCGCACACCTCCCGTACACCCACGCTCGTGTCGTTCTAGTTCGAATACGCGGCTCCATAGTGCATCGCCACACTTCCTACATCGATACGAATGACAGTACATGTTCACGTCTTGTATGTAGGAAAAGTGTGTCTCGTGAAGATTGATGTACATCGTTTCAGGATAGTGACACAAGGAACGGCGTACGAGTTCAGCAGTCGGCTTTCCCCCCTCTTCCGGTTCGACGAGCGTGTAGACGCACACGTTGGTCTCAAAGGTGGTCTCGACGCGATAGAGATCGTCCATCGTCACCCCGTCAAAGTTTTTCATTGCCACCCCGTCACGGTCGTACTTTGCGTAGAGTACCCGCACAGCGGGTTCCAGGTGGGATCGGTCGCATCCACGATGCAGAGCCAGACATCGGAAGAGACACAGATTGTCGGTGTACTTTTTCTTGTGGACAGAGTCTCTTTCCAATCCGATGACGGCTTTGATTCGTTTGATGTACCTCGGCAGTGTGATGTCCACACATCCTATCGGATGATGTACGATGTGATTGACGAAGAAGGTAACATTCGTGACCACCTCACATACCCATTGACTGTCCGGACGCTGATTGATGACCCACTGCAGCACGTCTGTTTCTCGGATACGTTCCAGAAACGCATCAAAGTCTGCAGTGTTTGTGATCAGACACGGCTCGTCAAGGTAACGACCGCAACAATTACAGGACGAATGATAATACCTGTACCTGTTCGTGGTCTTGTTTCTTAACACAAACCCGTAACTAAGATTAATCTTAAACGCGTGCGTCTGTTCGCGGAACATGCGTTTCAGTGACGGTTCTAGGGCACTCGTGTCCGGTGTCGACACTCTGTAATTGTACCTGGATTGTACAGGTCCTCTAGACGTGTGGGTTCGGATGGTCGACCAGTGATCTCGGACGACGTCTTGTAGTTCCCTCGATAGAGTATCGGCGAAGGGAAGTCGGGGTGGTGGTTGTATCGGGTCGTCGTCGTCGTCGTCGTAGTCGACAGCAACACTCACACGGGGTCGCTCTGTGCGTCTCGCACGTTTGCATAGGGGTGGGTCGTTCGCTTCCGTACATACCGACTTCGCAACACTCACACGTGGTCGCTCTGTGCGTCTCGCTCGTTTGCGTAGGGGTGAGTCGTTCGCTTCCATACATACCGACTTCATATGACGTAACAGGTTGTCACGTCTCGTGAACTCACGTGCACATCTCTCACAACGATGCAGTGTAGCGCTAGATGGCGCCACTGACGGCGATTTACTGTAGGCATGATCGTCGTGTGTTGTTGATGATGATGAATGTGTTTGATCTATATGACGTTGTATGTCGGCATGTGTATCGAGCACGAGACCGCAGTGTCGACACGTGTGCTGTTTCATCGTACCTACAACTGAAGGATGGGAGATCCTTGCACGTGTCTATATATCCTACACTGTGTGTGACGTCATAAGAGGTGTGTCTTGTATGAGTGGGCGTGTATGTATGTATTCACCGATCACAACGAGCTATGAAGGTAACAAGAACAACAGACACCAGAATCCTGGATTACATATCATCTTTATTAATTACAATCAAAGCGAGTAATAAAGCGAGTATATATGAAAGCTAAGCTAAGCACCTGCAGTAACAGACAAGCGGCGCCTATAACCCCAGCTATAGCGTAGGGGCGCATTTCCTCTTGTCGTCACTGCAGGCGCTTCTGAAGACTGTTCACTATGTATGAGACGTGGTCGTCGCGCACAACATTTCGTGCGATCTCCTCGCATATTGTGCGCACGGCCACGTCTAAGCTGCATTTTTGTGTAGCAAAGTGTGTCCCCGCTAGGGATTCAATATTCAGTTCAAGGTGTTTCACACTGTTAAATGGGGCCGAGAACGCCCACGGGATCGATGTGTCAGTTTTCGACCAAATAATATGGCCGTTGTACGCCAGGTCGAGCGTTGACGCGTCCCTTTGCAGTGTCTCGTATTCCGAGGCGGTCATGGTGACGTCATAGTCGTCATCGTCATCCTGGTCGCATATCAACTCCAGTGGTGCTTCGGCTGGAGTTGAAGGTGAAGGTGACATGTCCTCGCATGTCAACTCCAGTGGTGAGTTGTGTCGTTCATGTAGCTGTGTTAGTAATGCCTGACGCAATGGCATGGGGGTGTGGTGGCGGCGCCGTTTCTGTGGCGCCCATTCTATTGGATTCTGCTCATACGATAGCCGAATCATCTCCAGCCCACTAGAGGGAGCATCGGTGACCTGTTAGCAACACAACAACAACAACAACATTAGCAGGGTGTTTTTACATCCATCATTGGAATA
The DNA here is from genome assembly GCA_020002185.1 of Paraescarpia echinospica. Classification (NCBI taxonomy): domain Eukaryota; kingdom Metazoa; phylum Annelida; class Polychaeta; order Sabellida; family Siboglinidae; genus Paraescarpia; species Paraescarpia echinospica. The sequence continues at coordinate 182,983 of JAHLWY010000144.1, forward strand.
CCACGTGTACGCAGGATGGCTTGTACACGTGATACGATGTCACGTGACCACTCCGGTGTGCTCGCCATAAACCTGTAATGCTGCACTGCATATCTCAAATTGTCGTGGATCAGGTCACTACGCACCAGGTAGATGACGTTTGACTCACCTTCGAACAGGCGCCACAGTCCGTTGCTTATAAAACGAACGATAGCATCGAGTGCTACTGCACACAGCTCGGTGTACCAGATCTGCCTGTCGTCCCCTCCGTCGTCTTGTTCGTCCCAGGGCAGTGACTCCTTCGGGGTGAGTGGTTCGTCTTCCTTCGCATCCGACACGGTTATACCGCGGGCATGGAGACTCGCTTTCACCCGTACTATGACATTACGAGCAAACCAAGGTGTGCGCGCTACGCATACCAGCTCGGTTACTACCATATCAAAGCTATTATATATACGTATGGGATCTACTTTGTACATGTCTTCGTGAACGTTCGCATAGTGACGACTCAGTGATTCGGCCGCCTGGCGAGTGCAAGCAGCGGTTATAGTGGCCATAAATAGACCGTCATCTATCATTTCGTCTGCACGCTTCTGAATGCCATTCACCTTCTCTACTGCTTCCTGTAATTCACTACGTCTCCTATCCTCGTCATGGTCGATATCAGTGGCCCAATCAGTATCAATATCACCATCATTAGCAATCTCCTCATCATCATCACTAGACCACGCACACGACCCCACATAGATGACACTTGCCTTATCCTCATTATCGTCGCTGTCCTCCAACAGGCGACGTTTCACCCCTCGTACGCTAGGGGTTGTCCAAGGAGGAGGAGTCTACAACACACGACAGAAGCAAGTGTCAAATACATCGCTGGCAGGTGGCGCCACATCATTCATTCGTCACTGTCAGGTGCTGCCTCTTCCGACTGGAATATTATTTCCAGTACGTCATTGTCAGGTGCCGCCACCTCCGACTGGAATATTTCCAGTAAGTCGCTGTCAGGAACCTTGTCCGACTGGATTATTTCCAGTGCAATCAAGGTGTAGTTACGATAGCCCTCCTTTGTCTCCTTTCTAATTGTCACCCTAGCCCGTTTGCCACGTAGGACATTCAGTGCCTCGTAGCGTTCTTGGCCGGGTTTAAGCGTCATATAGTCGCTTGCTGTCATTCCCCCCACGGCCCCCTGAACTATACGATCAAATCCTGTGGCCCACGCTTCATTCCCCTTGTGATCGGCAAAAAGCATACCCATAGCATACTTGTAAACGGGGTCACCCGACTGACGGCCGTGTACAGCACATGTACTGACGCAATGGCGGTTCCCCTTCGTCATTTCAAGACGAAGGACTTTCCGATTACATATACGGCACGCCTGGTAGCATACATATTTATCTGTCAGAGCGCATGTTACTAGTGTCAGTGGACGAACAAATGCGTACGTTCCGTCACTTACTTGTTCGAGTTCTGAGAGCAGCATTTCCTCAGATTTGGTATTGGGCGTCGCCATCTTGTTGAATAGTGAAGTCGAGAGCGGTAGAGTGGTGAAGTAGTCGAGAGCGGCAGCAGCGAGTCGGAGAGAGAATGTTTGTCCTGTTGGATTTACCCTGGGCTTATATACATAATCATCCCCTCCAGGCATCGATCACGTGTACCGTAAACAATGACATCACGCGCCCCTGGGTGTTCGCGTCTTATCAGGCGCGTGACTTTATCTCTCTCTCTCTCTCGTACTCTGTCACCGTGTGGATGACTGTCTGTTTTTTGTGTAATGGCCGCCTTAGCACTGCCTAACGAAGTCTCTCACCTGCATAAGAATCACACCGAGTATATTCTTACCTGCTTCGTTACGCTTTGAACTCTTACCCCAATACCCTTCCGCACTGGGTACATTCTCAATAAGTCGTGCGTCACCTGTATCCAGCAAGCGTTGCCGTAGTTTAGAGGCGCGAAACTTCACGGCTACTATAGCGCGCATCACGGCTCGACGTTGTGATAACCATGTAGCAGTTCGATCCGGTGTCCACCGAATGTTTTTACTCCAGTATTTCGCCTGTATTCCACTGCGGGCAGTCTGAATCTTTCTCGCTGTGTTCTCATCGTGAAAATGTCTGGCTTTTTTAAACTGATAGGCTGCTTCTGCACAAGAAAAGTCTTCGCCCCATATGTGTATATTACATGGATGGAAATTAGATAGGAAGTGTCCAGCACCCCTGAATTGTATATCCAAGCTCTTGACCGCCATATGTTTCATCGCTGACCACTCACAGAGTTCTTTTCTCCCGTCTGTATTGTTAGCGTTCTGATAAGTCGCATTGTCCTAGTCGCACTTCGCACATCATGCGCTCGTGCTCTTATCGCAGGGTCCTATGACTGATATCGGTTTACTACAGTGAAATTTTCCATAACGTCACATGGCTGGCTACATACCCAGGCATCGGTCACGTGCCATCCCTAGATGATGATATCATACGTCCCTGGGTCTTCAGCTTTTCATACACCGGTATTTTTCCACTCTAGTATCGGTCACGTGACAACCCTAGATGATGATGTCATACGTCCCTGGGTCTTCAGCTTTTCATACACTGGTATTTTTCCATTGCTACAGTGTGTCTTACAAGTTGTCTTCCTATCTGCATGCATATGCTCTATCCTATATATACTAGCTCGTTTGTTACATTCTTCACATCATCTCATTCGCAACTATGTCGTCGATACCTTGGGCCCAACTGCGCGCTGAATGGCGTGATCTCGAAATGTAAGTACTTTTATTATTATTATTATTATTATTATATCATTCTTTGTTTCATTCAATAGATATCCTATACAACATACTATAATCATCACAGTGTTCTTCACATAAACTACCTGTGATGTCTCACCTCTATTATTCCTTATGCTTACGATTGTTATGTGTCACGGTTATCTATATTACCTTTCAGGTCTGTCGGTATCATCGATGCTGACCGTATCACCGAAGTTGCTGCTGACTTGATATGGCGTGAACTCGAACTGTAAGTACTTTTATTCTCTGTTTCATTCGATAGATATCCTATACATATCATACTATAATCATCACAGTGTTCTTCACGTAAACTACCTGTGACGTCTCACCTCTATTATTCCTTATGCTTACGATCTTTATGTGTCACGGTTATCTATATTACCTTTCAGGGCTGGCTGTATCACCGATGGTCCTGCTGCTACCGGGAGTCTGACAGGAAGTGTCAGTGACTCCAGCATTGAGGATGATGAGGAGTGCACGTGAGTGTTCAATGATTACAACAATATTTTACTACCTTATTTATGTTTTCTCTTACCACGTTGTCGTTTCGACTAGGTATGCGGTGTTTGATTACCGATTACGTCAGCAGACGTCTCCATTACGTATTGTATCATAGTCCGTTGATCTAGCTTGCCCTTTTATCGTATGTCGATTCCCTATGCGGTGTCTGGTTACATCACTGGCTTATCCCACCCGGCTGATATATATATATATATATATATATATATATATATATATATATATATATATATATATCAAACATTTCATATATGTTTTCAGAGAGTACGAGCTCCGTGATAACCACTCCTACTTATTCTGTCACGTGCTACGCGAACTCCTAGAGACCGTGCCTCCCTTTGACGCAGACCCTGTTCCTTCCCTGATGGAGATCGAAGACTGGGATGCCGAGATCGAAGACTGGGATGCCGAGATGATCGATCGTTAATTTAATTCTGTATCATTCGTTAATAAAATACATGTATACTCGTATATACTCTTGTGTTTCGTTAGTTCTTTCACACACGCACATCCTCTCTCTCCTCTCATACACGTACATTCATGCACAACTAATACCTCTCTACACGCCTCGTTATCATTAACAACCTAATCAACTTTCAAACTGTGGTTGTTACTAGTTATTCCCTTAGTACTAATTCTTCATACATACATACATACATCACATGTTTTAAAGACCGAGTCGCTAGATATAGATAGTACTACGGCTGCTTAGCACTAGATGGCACTACGGACGCTTAGGTACACTTCTTTCCGCTAGGAGGCGCAGATCACGTGACTACTCACTTTGCACAGGGGGGAGGCTCACTTTGCTCAGGGGGGAGGCTTTCGAAACCTCCCTAATATCGCTTAAACTCCTCAGGATGCCCCTCCAAAATCGCCTACATACTACTGACGTGCTGAATTGCTGAATTTCCGGCAAAAACATTTCCAACAGCACCCTCTCCACACCCCCGTCTTCTGATATCAAAATTCCAGACAGCGGGACGAGACATCGCGACACAGGAAGCCTGCTGAACCGCTGATGAATCTCACTGATTTCAACAAAAAAGATGGCAGGTATACTATTAGGTGACATAAATATGTAAAATCCAAAAAAGACATGATTATGAATGATTATTATTGGCAACCATTTCATGTCAGTTGAATCAGGTGGATAGTGGATATTATTTTTTAACCATTTTGGATGTGTTAAAATCGCAAGCCCCATACCTAGTATTGGAGGTTGTGGGTCGCAATTTGATATTATTATATATGGTTGCGTGGTGTTTGTGAAATTATGTTATCCCTTACCTCCTTTCGATCCCTTTGATGTTTGTATTTGGAAGGTCGGTTCCCTTGTATTGGCTTAAATGCGTCATCGTAAGTGCTATGTCTGTTCTAGCCATACAATCGTAACTTCATACCAAGGCAAAGGACAACACTTGCTAGTATGACGGTTCACTACAAAACTAATCGACAGGAAGTAACAAAAGCTACCCGAACTTACAGTTTATGATTACCCTAAGCATCACAACAAATGGCGTTACTTCAATATTGCTTAAATCTTGGATCAATGTGGGATAGTTAGCAGTTTTGGATATATGGTCTTTCCAGAGTTTGTATCGAGGGATACAGTTAGTTGAATTCAAATTATTTAGCATATGGTTGGAAAATGATGAGATCAGGGCCATCATAGGTTATTAACAGTTCAGGAGGGATGGACAGTTCAGTAAAAATGTTCCTGTTAACATGAGCACCATATCTGAGAACGATCGCCGATACAATTTCTGAGGTGGCTTTGAATACCGTTATGTGTAGCGGCTCTAATATGAAATTGTCTTACACATATCGAACGTATGAAGGAGAGTTTCGGTGTTGCCACATTCATTGCATTTTAATGAATTATTTGCCCCCGAGTTCTACGTTTCGGAAGGTAATAAGAGTGTGAATGGATGCATTAATTGCAACGCTTAGATCACAGCGACGAAGACAATAGAACCTTGGGCAAACTTGTTTACTTCGTGTGTCTCCAGTTCACTCGGCTATACGAATAAAAACCTGGCTAATTGTGCACGCGCGCACGCGCAAGCACGCGAAGAAACACACACACAAACACGCGCCCGTGTTGACTTACAACATGACGCCTGACGATTCCAATGCTAGATCGTCTTGTTCATTGCCACCGACGGTATCTACGCCAGGTAATCGGCATCCAATGGACGCACCTCATGTCGTACATGGCATCTACCACCGTTGCCGACGCCGCCCTGCCAGCAAAGCCATGTTGACTGTTTGATGGAGTCTATTCGAAACATCTGCTCTTTATGCCGCCCCATGATCCCGCTCAGCGTGTGATCAACAGCTATTTCGTCGATTCAGGCGTCGAGTTATTTTATTCGGGGGCCGATCACGAACGAGACTGCCGACAGCATTGAGGTCGGATCTTTGTTGTGGATGTCGACGTCGATGCTCTGCGCGAACTCGACCGCAAGCATTGGCGGGATTTGGTGTGTGAACTAAAGACTTGAGAGAGTAGCATAGGAATCGGCGGACACGACGTAGTAGGTAGAGCGTCGGAATCTCAATCGAGACATTCCGTGTTCGAATCTTTTTGCAATAGTTTCAAACGTTATTTATTGGTAAGGAGTCTAAGAACAATTACATTATAATAAACATAACGCAAGAAGTTATTTCTTCAGGCACTTTGATGCCATAATCGTAATTGTAATTGAATGTAGTGTTTAATCGTATGGAGGCATATAGCGTCACAGCAGACACGACCCGTTATACTCAAATGCCGATACAAATAATCGATGCAAATCCAAACATACAACACGATAGTGTACATCCGGAATAGGTAAATTAAAGTTGCTTCCAAAGATATGATCCATCGAGTCAATATCATGTCTCAGTTGGACCACATATTTAGTTAAATGTATCATGGATGACATATATTACAATAGTTAGTATTTATGTGCCCGAAGTTACACGGACACGTAGTTAGTATTCATACGGCCGAAGGTACACAGATCAGTAAATTATGTTGAACGTGACAAAGGCGTTGGGAAAGCAGATTTGAGAGACGCGTTCCAGGAAGAGGGCAGCTTCTCGTCCGGAGCTGAATCCACAAATTTTACGCAATGTCGACGTCAGCTCGAACACATAAGGCTCGACGAATGTCTCCAAAGTCAATTCCTGTAAGTTGAAATATCAAGTAGTGAACACGATTGAAGAGTTATGAACATACAGTGTGCATTCATTACAATTCTTATCATCATATCCAAGGTAGAATGTTTACCTAGAAATTGTTTCGCTATATTTAAAAAAAATTCGTCAGACTAATAACAACTTTGCATTTGATAATACGAATTGGAGTGAATTAAAATAGCTATCATGACGAAATTTCAGTTGTGCTGTTTATGTGTTTTGTAGTTACAAACTGGGCGAAGAATAACTAAGGTCACACGGCCGAAACCAATGGCACACTCTTAGCTATAATGTGTTGAATGCGGCACAAGCGAAACTATCACCACTAGTAGGGGTATGCGGGTAAGGCGTCCCTACCGAAAATAAGACGGATATCAAACAAAACAATGCATTTATAGGGATGGAAACCAATAAATATACTGTACTATACACTACTAATCGTAAGATATTCACCCATCGTGGGTCAAAATGATCCCGAAAATATTGAATAAGAAACCAAATATTTTCACGAAAACACAAAATAGTACAGTGTCGAAAATGCTTGTATTATCATAACACTATTTAAAACTATGTACAATAAATTAACAATCGTCTGGTTAGGTGCATGTCGGGGAAACTAAATATTTTAGCGCATTACATTGGTAGCGTGGTAACATTTTGGCGTGTAAGCGTGTCAGTACGTTAACATTTTAACATTTCAGCATGGAAGGAAACAACGTTACAGTAGTTGTCATATTATTTTAATTATTGACGTATACAATACTTGGTGAATAATGCTTCGCACGCACATAACAGTGTGACATCCCTGTGTACAAATACGGATGCGTTGTGTGTTGCTGACTGAAGATAGCAACGTATAACGTAAGAACTCCAGTAAAATATGAAGATATACAAGAACTGTAGGAAGAACTTAGGGAAATCAGGTTGGTATGGGATGTGATTCGGATCGGAGAAGCCAGAAGAAGAGAGGCCTGCTTCTCTACCTTACAACGCGGCCACGTACTATACCAGTCCACGAAAAACAACGGCCAAGCAGGAGTAGGCCATGTCTTAAACAAGAAATGGAAAGATAATATAGCAATGATTAACAGCATAAGCCCCAGCTTAGCAGAACTCGTTCTATATATAACAAAGCGCCACAAACAAACTGAAGATGGTACAATATTATGCACTAACCACATCATACTTAGAAGAAGCCACAAACACAATCCCCAACTTTTAGATAATTAGAAAAGCCAACCTACTACTCGATAGTGATGGGAGACTTTATTGCGCAAGTATGGAAACGAGGCGACACCTTGGTAGAATCGGCACATCGAGAAAGTACAAAATCATGAAAACCACGTTTCAGAAGAAAGCTTGGAGGAGATGAACGTGGAAAAGCCCAAATTGAGAGAAGAAGAACGAAATTGACTACATCCTGACAAACAGGTCAGACTTGGTCACTGACGTAACTCTCATCAAGCATGTCAACATCGGAAGTGACCACAGAGTGGTAATGAGCAACATCGTCCTGGACGTCAAGACTGAAATGTAAAAGTTGATAAATAATATACAATTGTAGATACCACACAAACAAAACAAAACACAAACAACAAAGATCGAATTCCAACACGAACTGCGAAATCGATTCGACACACTACAATAATTAAACGACATTGACACCGTCGCCGACACGAGCACTGACGAAGAATCGACGACAAATGGTGGATAACGGCGACCGTAAAATACAAATTGAGTACGCATAAATATTCAAGACCATCTAAAAGAAAGCGAAGGAGGCCACAAGGAAGTAAAAACAATAGATCACAAGAGAAACGATTATGGCATCAAAGTGCCTGAAGAAAGGTAGAAAAACACAGGCATTAGGCAGAGACAGACTGACTACACTTCTGACTAGAGAAGCATAGAAGATAAATACAAGACCAATATATGATGATGGAACGAATAGAGGCAGACGGATAATACACTATGGGAACGACGTCGTTGTTTGTCTACCGGGGGCTAGGATAGAACATGTGACTGAAAGGGTAGAGAAGGTATTGGGAGGGTCTATACTAGTACACGTAGGAACAAATAATGCAGACAGTGAGGGAACAGCTGGGATAGTACATCACTACGGAGAGTTAGTGAGGAAGTTAAAGAAGACTCGAGTTGAACACATTATTATCTCAGGAACTTTGCCAGTAATGAGAGGAAGGGGGGCAACATATAGAAACTGCAAGACGATGTCGATCAATGCACTAGTTGAGCAGATGTGTGAAGAAAAGGGGGTGGGATTCACATATTTATGGGGAAAATTTGTTGGGAGGGAAGATTCGGCCTCCATCTTAGTGGGAAGGGGGAGCAGTTTTATCAGAGAACCTGCTGCGATATGTTGACAGTGGGACAGGTTGCATCTATTTAAACTAGATTCGCAGGGGGGACTCACAGAGAAGCCTGAAATTGGAAGAATAGATAAAGACAGCACAAATAAATCAGCAAAGAACATTCTGGAAAATTCATCTGAAGCTGGATATAAATGTGCTTGTTTAGGTGCAAGGAGTACAGTAAACAAAAGAAAGGAACTAAACATTACGGTAGAAGATATTGACAATCACATAATAGATTTAACCGAATCATGGACCACCACCGATATGTCAGATGCCGAATTGGGACTGACAGGATATGTAATGTTTAGGAAAGATAGAATAGGAAGAAAGGGAGGTGGAGTTATTTTATATATTAAAGAATCTATCCAGGCTTATGAAATGAAATTAGAAAGAGAAGCAGATTGGGAAGAAGCGGTATGGTGTAACATAGTTACAGGAACCTCAACGTTAACGGTTGGGTTAGTTTATCGAAGTCCAAACATAAGCATAGAAGAGAATGAAAAAACACACAACGTTATAAGGGAAGTAAGCAAACGGGACTGCATTATTTTGGGGGATTTTAACCATGGGCATATACAATGGAAATCTCTAGAGAGTATGGGGAGTGAGGACCACACATTTTTAGTTTTAGTACAAGATACTTTCCTTTCTCAACATGTGCTAGAACCAACCAGAGGTGAGAATGTGTTACACATAGTTTTGTCCTCACATAATGAATTAGTTGACAATATCAAGATATGTGAGCCACTGGGGAGTAGTGATCATAACTTTACCATCAAAATAAAATCAGAAAGGAATAGTAAAAAGCAGCATAGGAGAACTTTCCATAAAGGAAGGAATAAGGACATGAGGACGTAATTAGCAAATATAGACTGGAATAACACACTGAAGCATAAGACAGCAACAGAATGCTGGAATATCTTAACGGGTGAAATTAAGTGCATAGTCGATAAATTTGTACCCTTCAAAATACAAAGAAGACGGTCCAAAAAAGAAACACTTATCGAAAGAAGCCATTAGCAAAATTAAGTATAAACAAATGATGTAGAAGTCATATAGATGTACTGGAAAGGATGAAAACTACAACATTTATAAAGAAGCACTTAACCAAGCTACAGCTAAAATTATAAATTCAAGCCTCCCCATCAACTACTACACGTTGAAGAAAAATGTGGTTTAACAACACTAGAGACCAGGAGATTGAGAGGAGATCAGATAGAAGTGTTTAAAATACTGAACGGTTATGAAAATATTGATATAAATATTTTTTTCTTAGTTAAGAAAGATAGAAAGACTAGAGGACATGAAATTACATCAGCAAAGGAGCAGTATATATTAGATATAAGAAAGTTATCATTTTCACAAAGGACTTTAAATGAATGTAACAGACTATCTGCTGATTGTGTGGGTACTACTAGCGTGAATATGTTTAAAAATAAAATCGACACATACCTCAGACGGGCGGGATGCACATAGATAAAAGGGTTGGACTATCGGTAAGCCAAAGAGCTTCCTTGTCCACCTGCCATCTAGAGTTAATTCTCTGGGTGGCAATCCTGTTAAATATTGTTAAATTCTACACCGAACTATATGACAGTGAACAGAGTATCATAAATCATACCGGCCTAAAAGTAGTACGAGAGATAACACCAACAGCGCTAAGACGTATGAAGAATGGGAAGACTTCATGCAAGGACCATGTAACCATTGCAACATTAAAAATAGGAGAACATACCATCTCGAAGACACTGGCTAAGAAATATACTAACTACGTATCAGAAAGACTAATACCCACCACATGGAAGAATGCAAAGGTGGTTATAATCTTCAAGAAAGGAAATAAGAAAGAACTACATACCGATATGTATGTTCTCAAACATATAATAATTACTCACAAAGATAATAACGAATAGGCTAGAGAAGACCATCGACGAAAACGAACCACAAGAGCAAGCAGGATTCAAAAGCAGGTACTCAACGACAGAAGACATACACGTAAACCAACTGAAATAGAAGTACCGAAAATATATTATCCAGCTCTGCATCACTTTCTTCGACTACGAGAAGGCTTTCGATTCGATGCAAACTCAAGCAATATTGAATTCCCTTCAAGAACAGGGATTGAAGACATGTACATGGAACTCCTGAAAAACATATACACCAACAGCTCGGTGACAATCCACCTACACAAAAAGAGCAACATGATCGACATCAAGAGAGCAGTAAGACAGGGTAGCAACATATCGCCCAAGCTGTTTATCGCAACACACGAAAGCATATTCCATAGACTGACCTGAGAAACCAGAGGTTTGAGGACAGACGGAGAATGTCTCATTCATCTTCGCTTCGCCGACGACATACTCATATGCGCTCCTACACCGCAAAAACTACCCAAAATGCTGTAGGAGCTGGCTGGTGAAATTGAAAAACAATGTCTGAAGATGAACATTTCGAAGACAAAAATGATGCCAGAAAATGACACACCAAAACGTTGAAAACTACGTCTATCTGGGACAGCGATACAGTATCAGAGACAAAACCCAAAACAAAGAGATTAAAAAAAGAAAAACCTTCGGCTGGATAGCATTCGCCAAATATTTCTACATCTCCAAGGGTAAGTTTGGAAGGAACATGCTTGAAGAGACAATTCTACAACTCATGCGTACTTCCAGCGATGACACACGGCGCGGAAACATGGGCACTTATAATCCAGGCCAAGTACAAGCTAGCAGCCGCACAAACAAAGAAGAATGTTAAATATCACATATCGGGAGAGAAAAACAAACATCAGCGCAACGCAGAACAGTCATAGACGTGACAGAACAAATCAGAACACAGAAGTGAACCTGGCCAAACCACATCACCAGTCTACGAGATAACCGATGGACATTGCTTATCACAACCTGGAGACCTTACGAATGCATACGATCTAGAGGAAGACCGGCAAGACGGTGGATATATGAACGAGACGAGTACTGGAAGGACACCATCTGGCAGATGACAGTGAAAGACAGGCAGATTTGGAAAAGACATGCTGAGGCCTTCGCCCAACCAAAGAAAACTACGGCTGCACAATGATGCTGATGATGATGATTTTATGTAATGTCGTGCAAATTCGTAAATTTTACGTTGCTCTAGTTCACTTTGATGTACAAATGAATATCCGGCTAAATACAGCGGTTGGTAGCGGTGTGTATAAATAAACTTCGCGCATTAATTGCATCGTGGCTGAATTCTTACTAGATATGTCGAGATGGTATACAATTGAACAGGTCTGCCAGTGAGTAAAGTGTAAAGCGCTTTGAGCAGTCATAACGACTGTATGCTGCGATATATAAGAACTTTCCTTTACTTTGTTACACGTTTACATCAACATATTACTATATTGTTTTCATCAATACTGAGCATAATTTGTATATATACATGAACATGTACATAAATTAGCATACCGTTTGCAACAGTTTTCAACTTGTCATTAGAAGAGGGAGTGGTTCCATTAGAATGGAAAGAAGCAAACATTATACCGTTATTTAAAAAAGGTTCGAGAAACAAGTCAAATAATGATAGACCAGTTAGTTTAACATCGGTGATTTGTAAATTATTAGAAAGACTAATTAAAGATCACATGGTGGATTTTCTTGTTAAACATAACTTGATAAACCCATCTCAATATGGGTTTCTAAAAGCGAGGTCATGCTTAACAATATGTTATGTTTTCTGGAAGATATCACTAAGTGGATAGATGATGGATCACCAGTATATATCATCTACTTAGATTTTTAAAAAGCTTTCGACAACTCAAAGATTACTACTTAAACTAAAGGCTCATGGCATAGGAAATGGTAGAATTACCTAGATAGAAAAATGGCTGATTGACAGAAGACAACGGGTAGTTGTTGATGGGGAGGCTTCAAACTGGAAATTTGTTTTGAGTGGGGTTCCACAGGGATCAGTACTGGGACCTATATTATTCTTAATATATATCAACGATTTGGATGATGATATAGCTAGCAAGGTGTTGACATTTGCAGATGATAAAAAGTGTTTAGAAGGATTACAAGTGATGGAGATAGACAGCATTTAAAAGATGATCTTGACAGGTTGATCAAATGGTCTGAAAAGTGGCAAATGTTGTTCAATTTTGGGAAATGTAAATGCCTTCACACAGGACATGGGAACGAATATGTAGAATATACAATGGGGGGAACTGTACTAAGTACTACTGTAAAAGAAAAAGACTTATGGCTGACAATTAGTGCTGACATGAAGGTTTCAGAGCAGTGTGGAATTGCAGCTTCAAAAGGAAATCAAATCCTTAGATTGATTAGGCGAAATGTAGCATATAAAGAAAAAGAACTAATAATACCGCTGTACAAAACAATAGTTACGCCTCATTTAGAACATTGTATACAAGCGTGGAGGCCATACCGCAAGAAGGACATAGATATGCTAGAAAGAGTACAGAGGAGAGCGACTAAAATGATACAAAAACTGAGGAATCTTAGTTATGAAAAACGCCTAAAAATGTGGTTTAACAACACCAGAGACCAGGAGATTGAGAGGAGATCAGATAGAAATGTTTAAAATATTGAATGGTTATGAAAATATTGATATAAATATGTTTTTTCCGTTAAGAAAGATAGAAAGACTAGAGGACATGAAGTTACATTAGTAAAGGAGCAGTGTAGATTAGACGTAAGAAAGTTCTCATTTTCACAAAGGTCTGTGAGTGAATGGAACAGATTATCTGATGATTGTGTGGGTGCTAGTAGTGTGAATATGTTTAAAAATAAAATCGACACATACCTCAGAAGGGCTGGTTATATGTAAATAAAAGGGTTGGACTCTCGATAAGCCAAAGGGCTTCCTTGTCCACCTGCCATCTGGAGTTAATTCTCTGGATGGCAATCTTGTTAAATCTTGTTAAATATATATATACATATATATATACATATATATATATATATATATATATGTATGTATGTATGTATTTATATATATACATATATTTATATTAAATTGAATTATATACTTATATTAGTATATAATATTATATTAAATTATATACTCATAGCAGTATATAATATTATTAAAATTATATATTTATGTCAAGTGGACACATTGAGTAGTCACACACACACACAAACACACACACACACGCACACGCACACGCACAAGCTCACGCGCACGCTAACGCGCACGCGCACAAAGTCACACACACACACACACACACACACACACACACACACACACACACACACACACACACACACACACACACACACACACACACACACACACACACACATACACACACATATATGGGTGCTTACTCAATGTGTCCACTTGATATAAGAATATAATTTTAATAGTATTATATACTGATATGTATATAATTTTAAATAACACTAAATTGTATAAATATATCGCCGATTATTCAACCAGTGGCCAATATTCCAAGGATGGGAACGGACATGGAAAGGGGCCAGTGGACCTCGGCACCTCGCAGGATATGCTTACTCGTTAGCATATTAATACGTGTATACTCACACACACGAAACAATGACTGCCTCGACGATTATTTTAATTAGTAGTTCGATGTACTCCACAGTCCTCCCGTATATGTCAAAATTTACAACTTACGGAAATACGTCGGATTATTTTCAAAATTATTTTTTTACAAATTTAATATTGCTTATCGAATTTGAAATTAACTCACCCTTGATGGACAAGGCATTTGGATTATTGAAGGTTTCAGAAACATTATTTTGCTCATTCTTTGTTAGGAAAGTAAAATCGTTACAAAATCGCACAGGAAAAGACAACAGAGGGGTTCCCAACATTTGCGTAAATTTGACAATGTTCCCCAATTTTACAGGAGTCCACTTTTGATATGTTATCTAGGATATATGTCTGCTATCAAAACTATACAATTTGCTTATTTTGCAATTTGTTCCAGTATGACCCTATTTTGGCTATAACAGTCCTGGACTATCAGTTGTGTATACTCTAGTTCTCTGTGCGGGCCTGCAATTTTAACCCAAGCCCGGCCCGCACTTAGGACTTAGCAGGCTCGGCCCAGGCCCACAAGAATATATCAAGGCAGGCCCGGCGCAGGCTCCCAAATCTTTGTCCCATGGTCGTCCCGGCCCGCATTTTTCAGGCCCGGCCAATACCCGCGTGTCAAAGATGGGTAAGCCCGCGGCCCACAAGCTCGCGGCCCGCTAAGCGCAAATACCAACTTATGAAATATACAGTTATTCCAATATAATAATAAGAAACACAACATTAAGTGTATGTAAACTGTAATATATAAAACATTAATCTAGAATTCCTACACTACTTACGATAGTTCCCTTGGTTTGTAAGGTAGATTAGCCAAGTCTTTTGCTTTTTTTCTAAAAGTGTACAATCTTTTCACCTATCCGCTGAACTATAACATCTTACCATTGTCGGTGAACTGAAATAAGTAATAACATATACTGAAAAATATGCAGATTAAGACGCATGTTGCGCTAGCTGGTTGTAGGGTTAGATAATAGTGGTTTTGTCTGCATCAGTCACCACTGACAATTTGGAAGCATTTACCTTTGGAATAAAATTGACTGTTTGTGTCTTTTTTATCCCACGATTTTACATAGCAAGATACCATTGGGCAGTGTGAAACCCTGCTGCATGACATGATTGATGAAATGGTCCCCAAAGCATGCCCTTTTCACATATTACAATGGGGACAGACCCCCATAGCCACTTCCCTTCATTCACTGATGATTACGTAATGTACAAGAGTGCTCTTTTTATAAATCAGGCTGCTCAGCCATGCTGGGTAATGTGTGACATCTGAACAACGTCCAGCAGGGCATAGAGCCATCAAATCAACGTCGTCGACAGCATTGACGTCACATCGGGCGTCGCACAACTGTCTCACAGCGCGCTCATTGTTGGGAGATGGAGGCTTTGTTTGTGCTTTGTTTCTCTTACAGTGGCTGACGAACAAACATAGTCTGAAGCTGGGCGCCAATGATGTAACGGTACAGTTTTTTTTCTGCAGTAGCTGGACGCTGTAGTCTGACTCATCAAAGCAATGACGTAAGCCCTGTCCGGGCCCTTGTACGGCACTTGCAGTGACGATGCTAGCCGGTGTCGCCCTCGGGTTGGCGTCATCAGAACTACAGTCAGTCAGCGACTTGACAGAAATTATATGGCGCCACATTAATCAGGGATTGTGACCGTCAGGAGGACGACTCATGCTTTGTATAAACAGGAGCCAACATATATAATTTACAAGTGTATCAGATGCCGAGCTGTCGTCTTCACAACTGTATTGTTTATGCTCGCAGATATGACCGCCTACTAGTGTCTTATCAAAATATGTGTATGCGGGTTAAGCCCGGTATCACTATGGGTGGATATCATCGGAAAGTTTCTCCGTACACTTCGTAGGAATCTAGAGGCACTTATTTTACAGCGATATAATTTTCATGATGATATGCAACGCAGGCGATTTGAACATTCAAACAAGTAATGCCCAATCCATCCACAATTATACCATGTTGTTGTGACCCTGTTTCTTGTTGGACATTCCCGTAATTGATGGTCTTAGCCAGCACATGTGAAACAATACAACCTCACAGTCTGTGATAATCAAACTCGCATTATGCTATACGTTCTGAGAGGATTGCATTTTAACAACTGTTGCCACAGCATTTTTTTTTTCCAATGGTGGGCAGATATTGCAGTGAGCAACTGTTAACCTTGCAACAAAGACCAGAATGATGGTGTTCACCATCAGAATCTCAATGTCATTGTCATGAGTTTGTCCCTAGTCATGCTGTGTGGTTGCACTGTTTCTATAATGTCTTTGTGCAACAAAGAACACAAAGATGACTCTGAGAAAGCATCGACGAACAAACCATACACCAGAAACAACAGAAAATCATCGGAAAGATATATTCAACAAAATCACATGTTATATTGGGATAGGGCAAATTTGTGGATAGAGACTCGGACTTGAGAACAAGAAGCATCACAGAAGCGATCTGGATTAGAAAAAACAAGAAGAGCATCAATTGAGATGAAAGCCGATACACACATCTCACACATCTATGACGATCTGTTGAAGAGCCGCCCAAACTGAATATACATCTGCGCAGAAGGACTACCGTGTCGCCATCTAGTGGTAGTCGTCTGAGGAAAACTGCTGAAAGCAACTGAAACCTCACGGGAAAGGGTAAACTGACTGTTAAGTACGTACAAATATAACTCACATGCAAAGCTATTTTTTGAAAAATGTCAGAGAAAACAGAGCGTAGTTTGGGTTAACAACAGTTAATAACAATGAACTATTTATAATTATATACATACTACCAGAACTAATAAAACAACAACTGTCATTCAACATCAACAACAACAACAACCCAAAACAACAATCGGAACAACAACCGGTACTTGGCAGGATGGCCCCAGTCTCCAGCTAGGGCATGACTTGCATGAAACAAGATACTTATGTTACCAGGAAGTTCAAATGTAAACAACTGTATCACCATTAAGCAAATGCTATCATCATTACAGTATTATAGACTCAGGATGAACTTAAACCAAGTGAATCACTAGGACCCATAGCACAGTGGAATACAACATGCCCTAGTGGTATATATTGTAAACATCACCTACATATATAAGACATTATGCCACCAACCACACAGTTGAGATAATAATTAAGTTTGGTGTACGGATAATAGAAACGGGCTTACCCGTGGCGCCATCTAGTGACTAACTGCGAATATAACACCGACACCACAGTTTCAGCTGACATAATAAAACATATGCAACCAGTTTGTTTATATACATGATTGTTAATTACCCGGGTCTGTCAGCACCCAGTGTAGGATGGAAGGAAGGAAGGAAGGAAGGAAGGAATGATGGAACATCTTTATTTCGATATATGTAATAGAAATAAGTACAAAACATGTAAGAACATGTTCATAAAAAAAACTGTCGGGAGACTCTCATTAAGGCTTTCAAATGTGCCGCTGAACATGAGAGCCACCCACTGGTAATTTTAACTAAAACGTTTCTCCTACTCCCATTGTGGTATACGACCATATATTAAGTTAAAGCTTCAAGCTGCTTTAATATATAAAAAAGAGTATATGATGTACGTTGGTAGGCTAACTGCATATGTAGCAGTTTTTGTCCGTGCAAGTGTCTTTGTAAAGTAAGTAGTGTATTTAGAGAAGCTGCAGAAACTATGTGTGTACATTTTGTCTAAAATGCAGGGTGGCATTTTTCTAAATAAAACTAGTAAGTGATACATAATGCATTTTCTAGCTCTCGAAGTATGACTGAATGGGATAATAATTTGATGCAGGATTATCATGATAACTAGCATTTTTACAAAAATTACGATTGGGAAAATATAGGAATGCGTCTGTACAAATTTATTAAAGAAAGTTAAACATTAACAAGTAAAGAAGACTTCCAGTTTTAGTAGATTTAGGAATTTCATAATAGGTTCGGTGTGTGAGTTATATTTACTGCGGGAAATTATTCGGATTGCCCTTTTCTGCAAATTAGACAGTATATTTCTAATAAAACTAATTTTATTTCGGAGATATTACGCTGTGGAAAATTAAATAGCATACATTTAGTTTTACTTGTATTTAGAGTAAGCTTGTTTATTTGAACCATTCACTGATGCGTTTTAGTTCATCGTCGATATTATTACTGACAACATTATAATTATATGTGTTAGAGTTGCAATTGAAAGAACATAGTGGTTCGACGAGGGTGGTATCATCAGCTTAAAGCATGGCCTTGAATTTGTTGGGGGCAAGATGGATGTCATTTACAGTGTACTGTGGAATGTAATTGAATATACCATTGAACGGCACATATAGTATAAACCATGTTTACAAACATGTTTGCAGGTTCGCCGGGGACACATCCTCTCTATCGGTGATACAAAAATCAGGGGTGGTGCCAGAAAAGGTAGTATATGGGCACAAACCTCCAATAATTGCCCACCCCACCATTTAGGCTCGGCATAAAACACTGCGCCAAACCAAAATTCATATTGGGTGGGCTGAGCTGCAGCTTCATCAAGTCTCCGCCTGTTGCGCTGTCGGATGACGACATCGGAAGACGGGGGTTAGGGGTGCTGTTGAAATGTTTTCGCCGACGCGCCACCGTAACTTTGGCTTATCCGCTGTCTCGGCTACACTGATGACATCGGAAGACAGGGGATTCTGTTGAAATGTTGTTTCGCCGCCGCGCCGCTGTCACGGCACAACCATCCTCGCGCGTCAGGGGGCGCTGCTGATTACACCAGTCTCGGAATCCCCTGGCAGATAGCTTGACAAAACCCTGAAGATGAGGTCAGCCAATAATGTCGCTTGCCGTAAAATTATAGTGGTCTTCTGGGTTGTCTTAATGGAATGATTAGGCAGTAGAAGTAATTATTTGAATACACAATACCGCTTAGCGGCTCGTGAGAATGGTCGAATGAGTAATTATATTGGAATTCCTGGAAATCGGTCGCGAGTCTCATGAGCGTTTGCATTGTTCTCACGCATAGTATGGCGAAGTAAACTATAAGTTTGATTCAGCTAACTTCCACACAATGCTTAGGAGATCGGCCAGGGTAATTGCACGTAATCACCCCCCTTGCTTGCGAGGATGGGCATCGGAAGAAGGTGTGTGCTGTTAAACAATCTGCTGTTAAACATATTCAATAGAACAGGCATAGTGCGGCAAAATTCAAAAAGGTTTAGGCACCCAGGTCCCCGTGGACACGCCTATGCAATTAGACTGCACGGTAAGCTATTCATTCAGAAATACTATTACTGCCTAACAATAATAATTACGGTTACCAACAACTTAGTTCGCAGACATAAGTGTCGCCATCTTGCGACTAATGGTTAATACAACATTCTGCTAATCGTGTTACAAACTTACGCACGCCATACTCAAAACCCCAATTACACCTAATCCAGTATGAGCACTAAGCGATCTCATCAACAGTAGTATTTGCTACCTTATAATGGTTCAATCAAGTTTTAGTAGAACACATGCTATTAAATATTGGTGCAATTCACGAAATAGCATAAATGAAACATACACGTCAAAGTTATGAAAAACATGAAATATAGCATCTCAATTGCTACTCACAGGACATAGTGTCCTGGACACACACACACACACACACACACACACACACACACACACACACACACACACACACACACACACACACACACACACACACACACACACACGATCTTGGGAAATATAAAATGTTCATTGTGTGTACTTAGTAGGGGTGTCTTCCCCCAAAGGGCCACGTTACCCCAGTCTGTGATAACCTTCCTTGGATCATCTTTGAAGGAAACACATGTACATGTACCTTATACCAGCGCTTCTCAAACTTGTTGATTTCATGGCACACTTTCGAGTTTGCTCGGATCTCACTGCACACCAAACGGAATGTTGCCATGTCAACTTGCACATTCTAGTTTTCCCCATGGTGAACAAACTTGCATAGTTTGCGTTTTTAAAATAATTTCAATCTATCGTTTTGCTTACACAACATTTGAAACAATGAGATAAATTGTTATACAAAGAAAGTAAATCGCAAGTATAATTCGTTCTATTATGGAGATAATAAATTGATCATTTTCAGAACAGTTCTACCAAACATGCTGCTAACGTTATTACTTAACAGTGCACTGAAAAATTAGGGTTAAACTTGGGTGCAGCCAGGGTGCAAATACATAAGTGCACCATTAGAGTCCAACACTTGTTCCTTATTGGATACCTATAGGGTGCAGATTTGTACAATCTTAAACATTTGACATAATGATTTAGGATGCAGCGGGTGTAATAAAGGGGCAGTTAGGTTGCTGAGAAGGAGTGTGCAGATTTGAACAACAAAGTAGTAGTAGTAGTAGTAGTAGTAGTAGTAGTGGTGGTAGTAGTAGTACTAATAGTAGTAGTAGTAATATTATACAGTCTGACGCCAAGTAGTGCGATTTTTGGTCACTGACTCCAAGCCTTCGGGGTTGATGTCCCAGCCTTTTCAGGCCGCGCTTGCAGACATCCTTGAACCTGAGGGCTGGGTGTCTCACTGGCCTCACATCATTGGTGAGTTCTCCATAGAGGATGTCTTTCGGCAAACTGCCGTCCTCCATGCGCTGTACGTGGCCCAGTGTCAGCGGATGCGTCTCAGGCTCAGCAGTGAATACTCGCTGGGGATCATAGCACGGTTCAATATGTCGTTGTAGAGGACACGGTCCGGCCATGTGATACCGAAGACGTGCTTGAGGCACCGCACGCAGAAGATGTTGAGGCGGCGCTCCTGACGCATGTAGGTGGTCCACTATTCGCTGCTATTGATAAGTGTGCTCAGCACACAGGCCTGACCGACATTCATCTTGGTATTTTCAGTGAGCATTTTGTTTCCCCGTACTCTGTTTATCTCAGTGTCCATCGAAATGTTGCCGGAGATATTTGACCCGAGGTAGGTGAAGTTTTCTGCTACCTCCAGGGTGTAGTCATTGATCTTGATAGAGGGGACTTGACCGGCATCCCTCGCAATGACATTCGTCTTCTACAGGCTGACTGTGAGTCCAAACTCTCTGCAGGCGTGTGCAAAGCAATTAGCCAGCCTCTGGAGGGCCTCCCTGACTTGGAAGTGAGCGCTGCATCATCCGCAAACAGCATCTCCTTGACGGACACCTCTGTCACCTTTGTTTTGACAAGCAGACGTGCCAGGTTGAACAGCTTCCCATCATATCTGGTGTAGAGGTAAATGCCGTCTGAGGAAGAGTCGAATGCATAGGACAGCAGGAATGAGAAGAAGATTCCAAACAGCGTGGGAGCGAGGATACAGCCATGCTTCACGCAGTGCTGACGAGGAACGGTTCCAACGTCGAACCAGCATACACAACTGTGCCTTGCATGTTCTCATGAAAGGAAACGACCATGCTGCGCAACTAAGGAGAACAGCCGATTTTCTAAAGCAGGCGGAAGAGTCCCTTTCTGAAGACAAGATCAACATCCTTAGTCAGGTCGATGATTAATGTTGTTGTAAACGATAACTCACCCAAGATGCGTTCAGAGGAAATTGGAGGTTCTATTGCTCCTGACGTCAATACATATTCCTTTCGCACCTGAAATGGAGCCAATGAGTAAGTTGTAGCAGGAAGTTTGATCTGGTGAACGTGGGAAACGGGACATCGTTGAACATCAAACGGTACTGTAGTCAACTCAACCCGACTCCGCCGCATTGCCAATAACATTTTTTTTTGAAACTAACTGTTTTGTTTGCTAAGTGAACATACTCTGAGGTCGTAACTTCCATATTGCGAACGTTTTACGGGTTTACTAAACACAAATTGACGGGCAGGCAGTATATATTCAACATACCGAGCATAGTCTTAAGAATGTTTTTATAATTGTTTTAATTATAGTAATTAATAAATAAAAAACTAGGAACAGACTGCCTTCTTCTTTTAATATTACATATTGATGCTTCTGTGGGGAGAAAATGGAGGAATTTGAGGATCGTTAAGGTGGGACTTTTTGGCGAGCTTCAAAGTACAGGTATAAATCGAGGTTTTTTGAGAACAGCAAGATGGATCTTTTTGGTGATCTTCAAGGAAGTATTAAACACGCAATATATATATATATATATATACATATATATATATATATATATATATATACTTCTAATTGCAGCTTACGTCGACCATTTATACATTTAGCGCCGCATTATGCAGACTGCTGTTTTAAGCATACCAAAGACGACAACATATATGTGGGATTAGATCAGTATACGTTACAACTTCTCTGCATTAAGAGGAACATATGTTGACGACATGGTAAATGAGAACTGTTTTTATAAATATCGTCGATATTGTCTTGCTTTATCGCTCAAGCAACGCTGACCAGTATTTCCACATCACCGAGTGTCTGTGGCTGTTGTTGTTCACAAAACGTGGATCGACGAGATTGACGATTCTGTGAAGGCGTGCTTCACGACCGAGTTGGAGAAGTTTAAGATGTCGCGCAGTGCGGCTGCTGACTAAACGAAGAGCGGGAACGGAAGCAAGCGAACAAAGGAACAATAAAAAATGGTGTTGGAGATTATGGAGCAAATTTATTCGAATATTATGATGACCGTTTGGGTAGCCATGCATCATCAGGTTACGCAACTGGATACAGAAATGCAGTAGCTAAAGAACTGTTTTGACTGCCAAAGGTGAAAAGAAGGTGGTTGCATTGGAGGCGGAGTCTGACAAGATGGAGCAATACACCAGGCGCCCAAACCTAAGCGTCCATGGGATTCCGGAAGTAGACCGCGAGAATCGTAGTGCCGTGGTGATCGCTACGATTCAACAGAATTTGGGATTGGCCCACATCGACGCAGAACACCTGGAAAGAAGCCGCACAGTCGCACCAAAGCAGGATGAACAGGGTCGTCCGCGCAAGCGCGCCGTCATTGTTCGGTTTCGCAGCGAAGCGGTGCGTCAGGAAGTGTGTCGTGCACGCACTCACCTGAAGGAACACAGCCGACTGCACAAAGACGACCACATTCACGTGAATGAAACTCACACGGTCAAGCGAGCCATGCTGATGTTTGTTAAGATAAAGAAAGGAGATAAGCTTCCAGATATCCTTTGGTGTAGCTGTTTGGTTGTTTGGTTTTTTTGTGTGCACTTCTCATTGCGCCATACATAACCAATGTTGCAATACATTATATATTTGTATTATCTAAGTTTATTATTTCGATTAATTATTTGGTTTCTAAATGACAGTAAATGCGAAGTTCTAATTTATTAGAATGATCTTTATATAGATGCTAGGGAGTAACCTGTCTTCCCCGAACAAATGGAATTGTCCAGCATGCCTGGAAATACAGCTGGATCGGTCATTTTGATTTCTCCGCCAGGAAAATCAGTCTATTTTCACGAGAGACGAAAATTCAAATATGTGTTTTCTCTATATCATTAGTTTGCTTGTGATCTGTATTCGGTTTTACTGAGTGGCACACTTTGTGGGGCACACAGAGCGGTGAGTTTGAATATTGATTCTTCCTCGTGTTGTCGCCTTACCGATATTTACTGGCACTGGCGCGACCTAATTTCCTTTGTTCGAAATTCGACTGGTGTTGTCAATGGCGGGCACCCCAGGGTTCGAACAGGCACGTAGGCCTGTTTCCTCACCCAAACATGTTCTATTCGTAGGTGACTATTTCCAGACGCGATTCTCACAGTACTGCAGCCGTCACAACATTATCAATTGTGGCATATGTCGTGAGACGGTTAAGTTCTCGACTTTTGTCGTGTGTTATACCTTTTACAGTTGGAATTGCACCTCCGTGCGGTCTGTTTTGGGTTGTTGTTCCAGATTTGAGATGCCACCAAGGAAACGACATATTGCGCCATCTGGTGGGGGCACTCAGCCGCGTCAGAAGCGCCAAACTGTTCGCCTATGCGGACGTGGCAGCTGTCGCAAGCGGCCGTCCTGTGACACGTGCCATGGGGCCATCAGCGCTACTGTCACCAATGCTTCCGAGCCAGATCTCATCGTTGCTGCGGCAGACGCCATTGCGACAGCAGTGATGGCGAAACTGGAAGCGTCAGGTCGTTTGCTTCCAGCCCCAACACACGGCAGTTGACCGGAACTTCCTCTGGACGGTGAGGTTGCTCAGCCAGTCGACGAACTAGACTCGTTTCTGCCATTAGAGTAAGTGAGTGATAGGGCCGATGACGTTATGCATGTGCTAGGGGGGGGGGTAATTTCCACCCCAATAAACAAGTTACAATGTCATAAACCGATCATTAGGGGGCAATCTTCCTATTGAAGTGGAGAAAAATATTTGGAAGAGGGACTTCATTAATATCCGCATGTTGCTATAGGATCAAGATCGAGAGAAATACCAAAGCCAGCGGTTATCGCTGGAAATTATTAATATTGGTTCACAGCAGGCCCTGAGCATGGCAAAAGCCGGTTCCAGTAAACCAATCACATCTCATAGCCAGTGGTTATCTGCATTTACCATTTATGCGGCTATACTCACCGAACGCTTTCCAAACCAAACCCCAGGTTTGTTTAAGCACATTTCTGATATTGGCGGGATGGAGCGTCGGTTCGGGGCATAGCCTGGATAATTTATGATGAGTCCTTCCGTAGGGAAAAGAAAGCGCATTAGTTGGAATTTGGGCAGATTCACCGGGATCTCCGTTTTCTCTGCCTTGAGCAACTCACACAGGCAGGGCGAAACTCCTTTCATAGCCTAAACACTCACAGCCCAATCATCCGGGGTGTTCCCTCCAGAGCTGGGCTATACTGGATCGGACAGTGCTTCAGTTTTGAACAATCAGGCTCCTGCAGCAAACCGACCTGTCATTACAGGCACGCACACCCGATGCTCTGGCAGCCACCAAACACGCAAATGAGGCAGACGAACACCCATTGCCAAAGGTGTTCGTTTCCCAGCCCAGACACAAGTTCCCAACGCCAATCAAAAGGGACGTGCTCGCTGACTACCTGCGACATCGATATACAAAGATATATAATTACGTTTCTACCTCACTCCCCACTTCATGTGGCATTCCCCAGAGTTCCGTTCTTGGGCCTTTGCTTTTCACTCTCTACACCACGCCACTCAGCTCTGCAATTCAACGTCATAATTGGATCATCACCTTTATGCAGATGACACACATCTACATTTCTTTGGACACGCCCGATACAAGTCACTCCCTAAACCGACTCAACGATTGTCGTCAAGATGTTTTCTTATGGATGACCGACAGCAAATTAAAGTTAAATGCAGACAAAACAGAATTTCTCATCATCATCCAATGCAGCTAGGTAAACTTAATGATTTTTTCCAACATGCAACCTGAGTCAAAATATCACACCAGCAGCGTCAGTACGGAATCTAGATGTGACCTTTGATTGCGACTTCAATTTCAGACAACACATATCTCAAACGTGCCGTTGCTGTTTTTATCATATCCGTGATCTTCGCCGCATTCGCCGACGTATGTCGCTTTCTGTCGCTACGACTATCGCAACAGCTCTTGTTAGCTGCAGATTAGATTATTGCAATTCCCTCCTTCATAATATTGCTATCAAGAATATTGCAAAAGTACAACGTGTCCAAAGTTGTTTAGCAAGGGTAGTCAAACAATCTCCTCGGTTCTCCCGCTCAGTGCCACTTTTAAAATCGGCTCCCCGTGCGATACCGCATTATGTTTAAGATCTGTACAATCACCTACCAAGCCCTTTCATCCAAACAACCTAGTTATTTACACTCAATGCTCAAAACAGCTAGACAAGCCAGAGAACATTGATCGTCTAGTTCGAAGTTGCTATATGTTCCTAGAGTTAAGACAAAGGCTCGAACTCGAGCTTTTTTATTTGCCGCGCCAAATATATGGAATTCGCTTCCCGTTAATGTTAAATCAGCAGAAAATGTTTTTAACAAGATTGAACAAGATTGCCACCTAGAGAATTAACTCTAGGTGGCAGGTGGACAAGGAAGCCCTTTGGCTTATCGAGAGTCCGACCCTTTTATCTATATGTATCCAGCCCGTCTGAGGTATATGTCGATTTTATTTTAAAACATATTCACGCTACTAGCACCCACACAATCAGCAGATAATCTGTTCCATTTATTTAGAGTCCTTTGTGAGAATGAGAACTTTCTTATATCTAATCTACACAGCTCCTTTGCTAATGTAAGTTCATGTCATCTAGTCCTTCTATCTTTCTTAACTGAGAAAAAAATATTTCTATCAATATTTTCTTAACCCTTCAATATTTTAAACACTTCTATCTGATCTCCTCTCAATCTCCTGGTCTCTAATGTTGTTAAACCGCATTTTTTAGGCGTATCTCGTAACTAAGATCTCTCAGTTTTTGTATCATTTTAGTTGCTCTCTTCTGCACTCTTTCTAGCATATCTATGTCCTTCCTGCGATACGGCCTCCACGCTTGAATACAATATTCTAATTGAGGCCTAACTATTGTTTTGTACAGCGGTATTATTAGCTCTTTTTCCTTATACGTTATGCTTCGCCTAATTAATCCAAGGATTTCATTTCCCTTTGAAGCTGCAATTCCGCACTGCTCTGAAACCTGCATATCAGCACTAATGGTTAACCCTATGTCCTTTTCTTTTACAGTAGTACTTAGTACAGTACCCCCCATTGTATATTATATCTCTTCGTTCCCATGTCCTGTGTGGAGGCATTTACATTTCCCAAAATTGAACAGCATTTGCCATTTTTCAGACCATTTTATCAACCTGTCAAGATCATCTTGTAAATGCTGTCTATCTCCATCACTTTTAATCCTTCTAAACACTGTTGTATCATCCGCAAATTTCAACACCTGGCTTGTTATTACATCATCCAAATCGTTGATATATATTAACGTTACATTTCGTCGTCACCTGAAAACCTATCTTTTCAATATCGCCTGTCCTGCCTAGCTTCCTAGCGCATCTATTCATTTGTTGACGACTTTCGCCTAGCACACGAGTACGAGAATGCTTAATCCTTTGGTTTTGGTGCGACACTGAGCTTATATTGTCTGAGGATATTGGCGCGTTAGAAGTGATTTATTATTATTATTATTATTAAATTATGATGAGCAGGAAGCAACCATTCTTCTCAACGGGTTCACACTGGGGTTCTCCCTTCACTATGACGGTCCACAATACTTACGTATGTCTGAATCATCAATCTACCCTCTGTGGTGATTCTATAGTTGACGGTAAACTAACGAAAGAAATGTTGCTAGGATGAGTAGCAGGTCCCTTTATCGAGCCTCCATTCTCAAATGTTCAGTCATCTCCCTTTGGTTTAGTACCGAAACATGACCTAGGTAAATTCAGGCTGATTCATGAGTTAACCCGTCAGTGGGTAGCTAGGAAATGGCACATATCGTTTTAATCGTCCAACATAACGCTACTTCAGCTGTATTCGTCAGATTTGGTTACTGGGATGTTTGGATGATATCTAGCCAACCACTCATTATCTTCATGACTGACAACGCTGGGGTTGTCAAGATAGTCAACAAGTTGAGTTCCAGAAATCAGCGAATCATGAAGCTGGTGCGAATGTTAGTTCTATTCTGTTTGAAGTATAACATTTTATTTCGTTGTGTACATCTTCCAGGTATTCATAATATAATTGCTGGTCACCTGTCTCGCTTTCAGATAGACGAGGCAAAATGTGCAGCAGGGTGGCTAGAAGCCGAACCAACAGCAAAGTCACCGAGTCCCGAAATGATGCTAGATTACAACGCGATTTGATTAGATCATCGCTGGCACCAACTACACGAGCTTTATACCGTTACAGTCTCGGTAGGCGGAAACATTATTTTGAAATGCGTGCACCCGGTAACAAAACAATACTTCTGTCGCAAGTCCATCTCGCAGGTTTCATCACGCACATATATGCGGAACAGTATGCAACATCAACCATTGTATCTACTGTTCCATCAATATATTTCAGTCATAAGATTATCGGCTTGCCAGATTCATCTGAAAGCTTTTATAGTAAAAAACTATCGATCGGGGTTCAAAAGAAGGCGGGGTCAGTAGACACAAGGCGCCCAATTGATCTCGCCCCATGCTCGCTCAGCTGGTAACGGCAACACAGGTTGTTATACCTGACAGGTTTTTATAACGCTGCATGGCTGCTATGTTTATGATAGCATTTCGTTGTTTCTTGCGAATCTGAGAAATTACCTAGCGTCCAGGTGGACGTATAGAGGATCTTGTACAGTTGGATGATCTCAAATTTGGGTCAGGACCACACAGCAATTCCATGCAGCTATACGCCAGTATAAGCACCACAAGTCCAACCGGCCAGGTGTCCTTGAAATGTAATCACACTCTCAGCATTGTCCTATCCCTGTCACCAAACGATGTCTCCGTGCTCGGAGTTTCACACATGGCCCTCTCTTCATTTTTGCAGATAAAACGACAATACCTGCATAATTTTCGACAATCAGCTGGCAGCCTGCCTGGCACATGGAGGTTATGATACCAAACTGTACAAAGGTCATTCCTTCCGAATTGGGACGGCGACGACGGCTGCTTCGAAGGGTTTGATAGATATCCAGATTAAAAAAGCGTAGATGGAAATTTACTGCTTTTGATTGATACATTCGCATCCCAATGATGCAATCTTAAAGTACATCTCTTTCAGGCTAAATGCCCTGGGGCCGGTTTCATGAAGCGTACTTAAACGACGCAATTGCTTAACGTTACGCATTTGCGTAAACTCCTATGTTTGTGTAGCTAAGTATTTGCATAAAAATAAGCAAGTCCGGTTTCATGGAGCCTGTTTAACCTATGTCTTAGCTAAGACGAGCGTAAAGCTGTCACGTGGTTAGACGAATGGTTATCAGTGGGTATTCCCCGGAATTCCCCTTCCCATATTTCTGTGTAAACATCGTAACCGTGATAGCTTCCGTCGGCGTCTTGTTTATCAACACTGCAGACGACAACATGGCAATAGCACGGGAACACGTGAAGCGCGAGCAGAAAGAACATTTTGCCCAAGACGAAACTGCCTGCTTACTTCGGCAATATTCGGAGCATGCCTCCCCACTTCAGTGCAAGCTGAGCAATACTGTCACAAATCTGCGAAAGAAGCATATGCGGGACAGAATTGCTACGGCAATTAATTCGCGGGGAAACAATCGGCGGACCGTGGCCGAGTTGAAGAAGAAGTGGGCGGAGATGAAAAGCTCCTGCCTACGCATCGTCTCCGCACGTCACAATCCCAAGACAAGAGGGGATAAAAAGAAAAAAGAGCCGTGACATATATATATAGTTATCGACATACTGGGAATCAACACGGCTCTTGTCGAAGGGATATAATGTACGTGCACAGGCCAAATTATAAACTTATTCTTTTGGTATTACATGTGAATTAATTTGTCATAAAGGTCTATGATAGCTTATGATATTTTATATTCACAGAAAACAACTATACATGATGTTTGGACACTCTGTATCAAGCAGAGATCTGCGCCTGTGTAAAAGTATGGTTATTTTAAGGGGGGCTAGGACAACAATTTGTGTGACGCAATATATACGTTCCACTGGGCATCCCAGTTTTGGTTTCATAATGTACTATGTATATACCTCAATATACACCCATCATTTTAGCCCGTTATCTATAATACAATTGTAGTTACCATCAAAAGACGCCTCTGTGCCTTTTAATATTATCAATATTGTAGAAATGCCTGGCTTGTGCTTTTGACACCTACTGGTGTCGTACACGAGTGACATATAGTTCATGATTGCATCAGATTATTTAGTATAGTTTGTGGGCATTACATTATACCAAAATTCGTGAAGATTTATAACGTGCATGTCCAATAAAATTCTGCTTAAAATAATGATTTTGTGTATTTTTTTTACAAAAAATACAACATTTTATGACAAATTACTAAACAATATATTTCGTTAATATTCTATATATTGTATTCCCATATCGATAAGGTACTGTGTTGGCCTGTATGCTGTGCTCAGTACCATTCATACCAGGCAAACGTCGTATGTAATGTAAAGTACCGAATAAGCATGTTTAAACCAAC
This sequence comes from Paraescarpia echinospica, assembly GCA_020002185.1. Taxonomy (NCBI): domain Eukaryota; kingdom Metazoa; phylum Annelida; class Polychaeta; order Sabellida; family Siboglinidae; genus Paraescarpia; species Paraescarpia echinospica. The sequence goes on from JAHLWY010000144.1 coordinate 213,457, forward strand.
GCAAGGCACTGTTTAGCTTGGAGGTGTGCACAGTTTGATGACACATATTTTAATTGTTATTGAGACAGTGTAAATTTCCCTTTGTGGTTAATCTAGTTATATGTATAGGTTGATATAAATCTAACTTTCGTGAAGATTTGCAAGATTCAGGAGATCTATATAGGGTAAGACCACATTAAGGATTCGTTCGCCTTTACCCACCGAAAGAGTGCCCTTGAAAATAACGTTTTGGTGTCATGTGTGAATTTTTTTCGAGCACTTTGGCATGGCACATGTCAGTCCAGTGAATACCGAATGTACTACTACATTAGATGTTTCACGTGGTAGCAATAAACATACGCTAGTCACTCGCGTATTCGCACAGTGGCTGTTTTGCAGAACGCACCAATATTTCAAAATCCGTCACCAGATTTGGGCGAAATTGAGGGGTGTCAGGTTTCGGTGGATTTTTCTGAAAACTGAGGTATGAGAATTTTACGAGTTTTCCACAACACTTGTGTCAATGGAGGTTAAATATGCTGTGAAATTTTCAAGAAAATTGTTCGTCAAATTTAGCAGGAAATGAAGGAAATGTTATAATGGCCGCCTATGTAAAATTTAAATGTGGTCTTACCCCAATTTAAATTACAAATACGCCCGTTTTATCACAAAAACTGCCAAAATGTGATTTGAGCGACGGGTGATGGTTTTTTGGCTGTATTTGGAAGCTGGTATAGACAAGAATATCGTGCAACTATTGCATACTGTTAGTATTACATCTAAAAGAAGTTTTAAAAGTAATTAATAAGCCAGTTATTAGGTGATATGCATGGAAAATAAAGTGATAATTTTGGTGGCGTGAAAGTTAAAAAGTACATTCCAAGCATGTTCAAAGATACTGAGTACCACGAAAGCTTGTGTAAAAAGTGTATATGTGTCAGGGTGTGGAGTTTCTTTTAAATCTACATCACGTTCAACAATATTGACATATTTCCAGTAGGATGAATTTCGCCTTATTTATATCGTTTTAATTTTTGTAAGCGACATTTATACATGCGTGTTTCTTAACCCCAATACTAATGTGTGTGTTTCTCCTGTTCCAACATGTCCTTCCTAATTATATGGCACTTATATATATATCACACTTGGATCGCACAATAAGCAATAATGGGCAAGCAGGCAACATTTTGATTCCACCCCCCCCCCCTAATGCGGCCCTAATTTTAGTGAAATGTTGGCCACCATAGGAAGCAAGTTGTCCACACACTTATACTAATCAGGCATCTAGCACCTATTTTTTATAGCAACATCCATACACTAACTGAGACAAGAAGAACAATTGAGAATCTACATAAATATACCACGAATGTAACAGAGAATATCATAACAGTGTGTGACTCTCCAAATGTGCAGCGACCGCAATGATCCGAATTAGTTCATTTAAAATTAAAACTGGTCACCTAAGAGAAGGGTCATATGTTGAAATTGTATACATGGACTGGCATGCTATCATTTTCAACGATCATGTACTTTTCAGCTGTAATATAACCGAATCATACCAAAGTTTGCACAAGGTAAGGCAGCTTAAACTAACTGTAGGCTGACATCAACTACTCTGACAAGAAGCTGTTTTTACCACTGGTATTTTGTACGTTATATCCGTATATTTAAAATCATAAATGTTTGTTAGTACCCTTGTAAGAATTTGGCGATGTATTAATAAAATATGATTAGGAAAATGGACTCGTTGATGTATTTGGAGAGATACTGGGTGCCACAACTGTCAACAACCTTTATCACGTGTCTTGGATGTCCTTGTCAAACGTTTGTTTCTTTCTGAAATAAACTATTTTGCCAGTAGTATTTCTTGTTTCCAGTAATGTGTGTACATCAGCGAAATATATAGTGGCCAAGTAATTGACGTGTGGCGATGTTTGGACACTCTGTATCAAGCAGAGATCTGCGCCTGTGTAAAAGTATGGTTATTTTAAGGGGGGCTAGGACAACAATTTGTGTAACGCAATATATACGTTCCACTGGGCATCCCAGTTTTGGTTTCATAATGTAGTATGTATATACCTCAATTTACACCCATCATTTTAGCCCGTTATATATAATATAATTGTAGTTACCATCAAAAGACGCCTCTGTGCCTTTTAATATTGTGAATATTGTTGAAATGCCTGGCTTGTGCTTTTGACACCTACTGGTGTCGTACACTAGTGACATATAGTTCATGATTGCATCAGATTATTTAGTATAGTTTGTGTGCATTACGTTATACCAAAATTCGTGAAGATTTACAACGAGCATGTCCAATAAAATGCTGCTTAAAATAATGATTTTGTGTATTTTGTTACAAAAAAATACAACATTTTATGACAAATTACTAAACAATATATTTCGTTAATATTCTATATATTTTATTCCCATATCGATAAGATACTGTGTTGGCCTGTATGCTGTGCTCAGTACCATTCATACCAGGCAAACGTCGTATGTAATGTAAAGTACCGAATAAGCATGTTTAAACCAACTCAAGGCACTGTTTAGCTTGGAGGTGTGCACAGTTTGATGACACATATTTTAATTGTTATTGAGACAGTGTAAATTTCCCTTTGTGGTTAATCTAGTTATATGTATAGCTTGATATAAATCTAACTTTCGTGAAGATTTGCAAGATTCAGGAGATCTATATAGGGTAAGCCCACATTAAGGATTCGTCCGCCATTACCCACCGAAAGAGTGCCCTTGAAAATACCGTTTTGGTGTCATGTGTGAATTTTTTTCGAGCACTTTGGCATGGCACATGTCAGTCCAGTGAATACCGAATGTACTACTACATTAGATCTTTCACGTGGTAGCAATAAACATACGCTATTCACTCGCGTATTCGCACAGTTGCTGTTTTGCAGAACGCACCAATATTTCAAAATCCGTCACCAGATTTGGGCGAAATTGAGGGGTGTCAGGTTTCGGTGGATTTTTCTGAAAACTGAGGTATGAGAATTTTACGAGTTTTCCACAACACTTGTGTCAATGGAGGTTAAATATGCTGTGAAATTTTCAAAAAAATTGTTCGTCAAATTTAGCAGGAAATGAAGGAAATGTTATAATGGCCGCCTATGTAAAATTTAAATGTGGTCTTATCCCAATTTAAATTACAAATACGCCCGTTTTATCACAAAAACTGCCAAAATGTGATTTGAGCGACGGGTGATGGTTTTTTGGCTGTATTTGGAAGCTGGTATAGACAAGAATATCGTGCAACTATTGCATACTGTTAGTATTACATCTAAAAGAAGTTTTAAAAGTAATTAATAAGCCAGTTATTAGGTGATATGCATGGAAAATAAAGTGATAATTTTGGTGGCGTGAAAGTTAAAAAGTACATTCCAAGCATGTTCAAAGATACTGAGTACCACGAAAGCTTGTGTAAAAAGTGTATATGTGTCAGGGTGTGGAGTTTCTTTTAAATCTACATCACGTTCAACAATATTGACATATTTCCAGTAGGATGAATTTCGCCTTATTTATATCGTTTTAATTTTTGTAAGCGACATTTATACATGCGTGTTTCTTAACCCCAATACTAATGTGGGTGTTTCTCCTGTTCCAACTTGTCCTTCCTAATTATATGGCACTTATATATATATCACACTTGGATCGCACAATAAGCAATAATGGGCAAGCAGGCAACATTTTGATTCCACCCCCCCCCCTAATGCGGCCCTAATTTTAGTGAAATGTTGGCCACCATAGGAAGCAAGTTGTCCACACACTTATACTAATCAGGCATCTAGCACCTATTTTTTATAGCAACATCCATACACTAACTGAGACAAGAAGAGTGATTGAGAATCTACATAAATATACCACGAATGTAACAGAGAATATCATAACAGTGTGTGACTCTCCAAATGTGCAGCGACCGCAATGATCCGAATTAGTTCATTTAAAATTAAAACTGGTCACCTAAGAGAAGGGTCATATGTTGAAATTGTATACATGGACTGGCATGCTATCATTTTCAACGATCATGTACTTTTCAGCTGTAATATAACCGAATCATACCAAAGTTTGCACAAGGTAAGGCAGCTTAAACTAACTGTAGGCTGACATCAACTACTCTGACAAGAAGCTGTTTTTACCACTGGTATTTTGTACGTTATATCCGTATATTTAAAATCATAAATGTTTGTTAGTACCCTTGTAAGAATTTGGCGATGTATTAATAAAATATGATTAGGAAAATGGACTCGTTGATGTATTTGGAGAGATACTGGGTGCCACAACTGTCAACAACCTTTATCACGTGTCTTGGATGTCCTTGTCAAACGTTTGTTTCTTTCTGAAATAAACTATTTTGCCAATAGTATTTCTTGTTTCCAGTAATGTGTGTACATCAGCGAAATATATAGTGGCCAAGTAATTGACGTGTGGCGATGTTTGGACACTCTGTATCAAGCAGAGATCTGCGCCTGTGTAAAAGTATGGTTATTTTAAGGGGGGTTAGGACAACAATTTGTGTGACGCAAGATATACGTTCCACTGGGCATCCCAGTTTTGGTTTCATAATGTACTATGTATATACCTCAATTTACACCCATCATTTTAGCCCGTTATCTATAATACAATTGTAGTTACCATCAAAAGACGCCTCTGTGCCTTTTAATATTGTGAATATTGTTGAAATGCCTGGCTTGTGCTTTTGACACCTACTGGTGTCGTACACGAGTGACATATAGTTCATGATTGCATCAGATTATTTAGTATAGTTTGTGGGCATTACGTTATACCAAAATTCGTGAAGATTTACAACGTGCATGTCCAATAAAATGCTGCTTAAAATAATGATTTTGGGTATTTTTTTACAAAACAATACAACATTTTATAACAAAGTACTAAACAATATATTTCGTTAATATTCTATATATTTTATTCCCATATCGATAAGATACTGTGTTGGCCTGTATGCTGTGCTCAGTACCATTCATACCAGGCAAACGTCGTATGTAATGTAAAGTACCGAATAAGCATGTTTAAACCAACTCAAGGCACTGTTTAGCTTGGAGGTGTGCACAGTTTGATGACACATATTTTAATTGTTATTTCACACACACACACACACACATACGCACACACACACACACACACACACACACACACACACACACACACACACACATATATATATATACAGTATACAGCAAGGATGTTTATACAATCGCCTCGTTTTTCTTGCTCAGTGCCACTTCTAAAATAACTGCATTGACAACCTGTAAGATATCGCATTATTTTTAAGATATGTACAATTATTTATGAATCCTTATCATATAAACTAACTGCGTACTGGTTTCTCCATGAAAGAAACGAATACTGGAACTCGAGCCTTTTTGATTATCGCACCAACTTAGTGGAGCTTACTCCCTATTGTGTTAAGTCAGTAAGACATATAATTTCATGTTGCCGTCAATTAAAACACGATATTTTTATTACTGCATATCCTACGAAGCTTCTTAGCAATCCCATCCATCTGTTGACGACTTTTGCTCTGCAAATGACAACGAGAACGTTTATTTATTTTATTGCGCCACTGATCTATGATTTTCCGATGATATTGGCGCAAAAGAATTCATTCCATCGTTATTAGTAGTAGTCATAATTATAATCTGTCCTCTATTTGTCCTATTGATTCTTCGAACCCAGTTGTTCTCACAAACTTGCATCATAGTTATACGTACATGGTGGTGTAATACATGCTCTCGCCAATTTTATCTTTTAGCTTATTCCATGTGTTTCTATCCATCCTGACTTCCTGTATCTTCATGCAAGAACTCCACCCTACTTGTATTCGAAGTCGCACCTCTACCACTATAAACCCACCATACGCACCCATTCTGCTAAGGTGCACAGAACCGTCCGCTTGCTTGATTTCCTTCCCATACAACCTGACGTTCAGTTCCTTTCTCTGGTGTTCGATCCAAATAACTTCTTTCTTCTCCAAGCTAGGTTTCAGTTCATGCTTCTTCAACACTATTTGAGCACTTCTCTCCATTCCTCCATCGCTTGTTGTAGTTCGAGCTTGTTCTCTGCTGACTGATAGTGTGTCGTACAGATGTGTTCCCACCTTTCCAGTCTAATGTTGCCGGGTTATGAGTTCAGCGGTTTTGTGGAGCTTAAGACACATTTCCGTGACTTCAGTCTTCTCACTGATATAATTGGTGTTTTGTGTCCGACGCGAGTCTTGACCTTTCTGTACTGCCTTATGATTTTAAACAACAAACACGTCAGTGCACCAGCATGTAAATTCAGACAGGCAGTTCTGCAAAAAAATGTTACGAAATGTTACCCTCGCACCAATGTGCAAAGTAGGGGTCCTGTAAGCGGTTTTGCTCTGCGGAACTTCAAACGGTACTCGGACAAACACGTGCTTTAAGTTCAACATTGTTCTGCATGCAAGTTTAAGCATTACTATTGCTTACAAGGTATACAGTTCCACAAGTCAACATAATGTCACAGGTTGTCGTGCCTGTTATTTCAACGAAGTGACGCATAATATGTTTTATGTATGTATATTACTAGCTTTTCACTTGTTTGTGTCACCGTTACTGTCTCACTCTGTGTTTTCTTATTGTCGTGTATTTGGCCAGTGCCAAATTGAACGTTGGCCCGCTTGGTTGAAATTTAAAGCAACTTTGATACATTTGGTGTGTCTGTCAATATACCGTGTAGTCTATAGTATTTTCAGTGTTTTCACGGTAGTTCTTATATGTCCATAGACGCAGGAACTGGGGAAGCAGACTGTAGCGATTTATACGCCAACAATTTCAAATCAAGCCGAGCCAAATCGAATCAACTATTGACGTCCGTTTATTTACGTAAAACTTAAATACAAAATGAAAACACAGGTATGAGTGTCTGTCCGGTAAAAGTGCGTTGTAACACGTTACGCTGATAATTTGGTAATATAATCATGAATAGAACCATTGAAATTATAAATGAAATATACTATATAACAAGGCCAGGGATTTCAGATGCATAGAAATATATTAAAAGTATTAACGCTTAACTGTATCATGTCAGATAAGTAAACACAACTCGTATACACCTACACACTACTGTATAATACCAATATATATTCAAAAATGAAGGACCAAACTGCATTACAACACTATTTTCCTAGACTTGGGCACAGAATAAAGGCCAGTTACAAAAAGGGCTGCGACGTAATTATCATCCAGTGTACCAAATGCTTTTACATGGCTCCTCTAAATTATGTCAATAAATCATTGGATAATTTACTGACTCAAATAAAAACCTTTCGAACAGAATCAAATTATAAAGAATCTACTATAGACATGTCAGAACTGTATGTGCTAAATGTCTACGTTAAAATAACCAAATTCAAATTATAGGGGTGAAATCACCGCACCCTAAGCAATGTCACTGACACATTGTCAATACCAAATGTCATTTCACCAGTTCAAGCATTGTTTGGCTCTTCGTCGGTGTTTCCCGGTGTATACAGGAGCACTAGTTTCTGTACGGGCCCATCGTACATGGATTGTCCCATTTTCACGCTGACCTTACGCACTAAGCCATCGTCGCTTGGATAGATCTCGTTAACTTGGGCCAAGGGCCACTGACAGCGTGGAGTGCACTCATCCTTCACCAAAACGATGTCGCCTGTCGCAAGGTTCGGATGCTGCTTCGTCCATTTAGTTCGTTCCTGCAGAGTCGGCAGATACTCAGCTCTCCACCTGTTCCAGAATTGGTTCGTCAAAAACTGAACCACACGCCATCGTTTTCGACAGTACAGATCCTCTCTCATGAATATAGCTGGAGGTGACAGCACGACTCGGGACTTGAGAGTCAAGATCTGACTCGGTGAGAGGGGCTCGCCTGAGTCAGGTGTTGTTGTGTCTGCATAGGTGATGGGCCAGTTGTTCACCACGACCTCGGCTTCCACCATCAGGGTGCGAAGCTGCTCGTCATCCAGCCGATCGCAGTGTGCATCCAGTAAGGCTGATAACACATGCCTAACGGACCGAATCATCCTCTAACAGACTCCACCCATGTGGCTTGCGTGAGGGGGTTCATTATTTTGAAGGTCACCCAGTCACAATTGTCCTTCAACAATTCGCTGGTGATCTTGCTGATATTCATCTCGGCCATGACTGTCTCAAGCTCGGACCGAGCTCCAACAAAGTTGGTACCCCGGTCTGAACGCATTTGCCTGACGGGGCCACGTCGGCATACGAACCGTCGGTATGCATTGAATAATGTGTCCGTGGAGAGGGAGTTTGCCGTCTCGATGTGTACGGCTCTACTGGCCATGCATGAGAAGAGAACTCCCCATCTCGTTTTCATACTCCGCCCTTCCTTAATATAGAAGGGGTCGAAGTAGTCCACTGCACAGTAGTTAAAGGGATCCGAGGGCTCCACCCTATCCTCTGGCAGGTTGGCCATTTTCTGTGTTACAGTGCCGCCACGAATCTTTCTGCATCTCACACACTTCCATAATACAGAGGTGACTGTCGCTCTTGCCTTTTTATTATCCAGTAGCCAGACGCCCGTATGTGGCTAAGTGTCATCCCGCGGCCAGAATGGCAAACCTGCTCGTGGTGATGACGAATCACCAACTGCGTCACATGACACTCCTTGGGTAAGACAACAGATTGTGCCAAGTCAAGTGGAACGTTAGCCCGTCGTATCCTGCCACAAACACGTATCAGGCCGTCACTGCCCAGGTAAGGATCCAGACGATAGAGACTGCTGTCTTTTCTCAGTGCCGTGTTTCGCTTTCCACATTGTTTCCTGTCGGCAGCATAGGCTCCAAGCCGACGAGGTGTGACCAGTTCTTTTGGAAAAGCCTTGGCTTGGGCCACCAAGATGATGACCCTTTTAGCTCGCTGTATTTCGGCTACATATACCGGTGTGTATCCACACATATTTATCTCTCTGAAGGTCTTGTCGGTGTCCACGATGAGTGACTTCTTCGCTGCCCTTGCCTTCAGTATGTCCCAGTATCTGAGGCATACTGCCAGTGCACCCTTAGCGCGGTGCCAGTCGGAGAAGTATGTGATTCTGTCTAGAAGGTCACAGAAGACGAGTTTGGCACAAGCGGTGTGTGTCATTACTTGCTTAACCTCAGGATAATCTGGCATAACTGGCATGCATTCTTTGGTCAATGGCAATGTTGCAGCAGAAGACAGGAAAGAGGGTCCTTTCCACCATTCTCTGGCGTTTAGCAACTCTTTGGCACTCATGCCACGTGATGCAATATCAGCCGGATTCTGCTGGGTGTCGACATGATTCCAATTACTCACTTCGTTGCTGTTTCGAATATGCTGGATTCGGTTTGCAACAAAGATGTTGAATCTCCTTGACTCATTGCTGATGTATTCCAGCATAACCTTGCTATCCGTCCAGTAGAAATGAGTGATTTGTTCGAAGTCCAACTCCTTGTACAGGAAATTGCCGATCTTGACAGAGACAACTGCTGCTGTCAGCTCTAGGCGCGGTGTGGTCACGGGCTTAGAGGGGGCAACGCGGGACTTGCCCATCACTAGTGAACACGACACATTGTCGTGAGTGTCCATCAACCGCAGGTAACTACACTGTCCGTAGCCTGGCATCTGAGAAATGGTGCAACTCTACCTTGGTCGGAGTGCCAAAGTCGTTGTCCTTGTAACATCTGGGGATGCTGATGTCTGCCAAGTGTGACAGTTCTCCACGCCACCTCTCCCATCGGGCTTTCTTGTCTTTTGGGATGTCATCGTCCCAGTCGCCACCATCACGGACCAGCTCTTGCAGGATCTGTTTCCCCGTCAACACGTACGGAGAGACTAAGCCGAGTGGGTCGAACACAGAGCTGACAGGATGCCACACCGAGTCAGTGGACGGTCTTTCATTTCAACTCGAAATTGGAATGCATCTGATTCGATGCATCATTGGATGCCAAGAGTCCGTTCTATGGGTAGAGAATCGCACGTCAAGTCCAGGTTCTGAACATCCTTGGCTCGTAGTTCAGTGGGAATAGTAGTCAGCACCGCCTTATCGTTGCATATGAATTTGTGCAGGTTGAAACCTCCTTTCTTGCACAAGTTGCGGGTGTTTTTCACCAGCTGTAGGGCTTCTTCTGGAGTAGCCACATACTTGAGACCATCGTCCACATAGAAGTCTCTTCTGACACAGTCAGCTGCCGTCTTCTCGCAGTCCTTTTCGAACATAGCAGTCGCTTTGAGTGCATAGGTGGCACATCCTGGTGATGAAGTGGCGACGAATAGGTGTACTTTCATCCGGTAATATATCGGCTCACTGTTCAAGTTGCACTGATCCCACCACAAGAAACGTAGGAAGTTTCTGTATTCTTGGTTGACTCCCACCTGAAGAAACATGCCCTCGATGTCGCAACTGACAGCCACAGGCTCTTGACGGAATCTGCACAAGACGCCAGTCAAATTGTTTGTTAAGTCTGGGCCTTGGAGCAGATGACGGTTCAGTACTTCACCCTTGTATGCAGCACTGCAATCGAAGACCACACGCATTTTCTCTGGCTTCTTGGGATGGTACAAGCCGTGGTGTGAAATGTACCAGGTCCTGCCTTCATCGCTATGCAGTTCCTCGGTCGGTACAGGCTCCGCATATCCCTGACTGATGGTATCTGCCATGAATCTGAAATAATCATCCCTGTACATGTTTTTATGCAGAAGTTTTTTCTTCAGGCCAGCAAGTCTCTTGAGTGCCATTGGTCGATTGTTTGGCAAGCTGACATTGTCCCTGAATGGTAATGGCTTTTCGAAATGTACATCTGGTCTCTTACGCATTCCGTTGGAGAGCTTGTCCAGGAAACGACGGTCGTCGAGTAATATTTTATCTTCGGAGTTTCGTTCATTGAAGTCCTGGTCGAACATCTTGCATACTGTCATAGGGCTGATTTCCGTGACGTGGGTGCGGAAGGCCAAGTGACAAGGCTTGTCGTTCGCTACACTCAGCAGCTGAGCATATGATGGGTCTACTATGCCCGCAACACCCCAGCCAATTGACGTACGCCCACGGTTCATCGGTGCGCCCACGATTCATCGTCTACTCCTGGTATCAGTTCTCTGGGCTTCCTAGCGCGAGGACAGTCCAGTCCTATGAGCAGTCCTATCTCCATGTCTTCCTTGTAGGGGAGTAACTGATCTGCTACATTAGTGAGATGGCGCCACTGCATAGCTGTCTCCGGCCGTGGAATAAAACTCCTGTTTGCTGGAATTGATTCCCTCACGTATGCCCCTGGCAATGGGATTGGTGTTCCATCACTGAGATTACACACAGACAGTCCGTGTACCACCTGACTGTCAATTGTTCTCACTCCTAACATGTTGCCAGCTTTATATTCACTGGTTGTCCGGTATCCTTCAGTTTGTCCAAGGTTTGAAGGTCGAGTTAGATTGGTCATCTAACAGTGCATACTCCATGATTGCCTCGTCTGGTGCGTCCTTGTGATATAACACCACTGGCACAATCATTGAGTTGTAATGACCTGCCACGTCATCACTATCAGTTTGGTGTGATACAACACTCACAGCACTGGTCTCAGTGCGGTGAGAAGTTACCTTCGCATCTACTTCGGTAGTGGTGCTCGTTTCCCTTTGTCCCACATCATAATGCAGCAGTGTCGGATGGAGGCCGCCACAGGTTTGACTTCTTTGTCTTGTTGCATGTTCGTGAAATATGTTTTCCGTCCATGCACCCGTAGCAATACCCTGTCTTCCTCAAGAAGGCTTTGCGTTCCGCGAGTTTCATTTTCTGAAACCGTCCGCATGACTCCAAGCTGTGCGACCGGCCGCAGAGCACGCAGCTCCTGTCCTTGTTCTGCGCTGGTGCATGGGCAGTAGCGAGAACAATCACCTCACCGCAGTCGGGACGTATCTCTTTCTCGTGAACATCCGTAGAGAATGAACGGGCCGTCGTCTTATGTCGCACGCCTTTCATCACCGTTTGTTCCACTTTCTTCTCGGATTTAAGTTGTTTAAAGTGGACCGTGTCACACGCGATGCGTGCCTCTTGTTCCAGGATATCACAGAACGGGGCTGAATGGGGGATAACATTGTTTGTCTTCCTCCTCATTATTGAGCCACTTGTCGACAATTCGGCACCACCTGTCATTGATGTTCTTCGGTAATTTATCTAGCATCCTGGCAATTTCCTCATTAGAGTCCAACGAGCTGAGATGTTGGGTTGACTGCATGGCTGTTTTGCAGTGCAGTAGAAAGTCCGATAAATCAGTCCCTTGCCATCTCCATACTTGACCAGTGGCCAATCTCTGATCGTCCGCTTGCACTCCCTGGCTAAGAGGTATTTGTCGCCATATCGTTTGCGTAGTACAGCCCTAGCCTTCTGATAAGCCTATTCGGTGTTAAGTGCCAGATAGCCCTGAATGGCCGTGTGTGCCTCGCCGGTGGTGCATTTCCCGGGAAAAAACATTCTTTGACTCACGGCAGTGGTGTGCTGTTCCACGATTGTTTCAAAATACAAGTCTCCACCAAATTTCTCAGGCATCATCTTGGGTAGATGTTCGCGATTTGAAAGTCGTTCTGCCAGGTTGTCCAGGACATTCACCAACATTTCACTGGTGTCCGTGGCCAGGTGGTGCGTAGCCACAAGCCTGGCCATGTACGTCCATGCTGGCCGGTCGATAGATGGCGCTCATGTGGCGGTAAGGATCCAGCTGAGTCCGCGGTGACGCATCAGTCTGTAACAAAAATATTCGAACCGCCCTGGGTGATCGTGTTATCACCCACCGAAGGTTGTTTTCCATCACGGCCCGGTACCAGCTGTCCAACTACATGTGGAGTAGATGTGTGCCGAAGGGAGGGCACACCGGAGTCAATCTCGCCTCGGGGAGAGTGAATGGCAGGTAATTCGACTTTTGTTAACTTGTCTCGTTTGTGTGATGTTGATCTCCTCTCCTCCACGTCCTCGTATCTTTACAAAGCCTGAAGTTTTGCTACACTGACCCTTATTCAATTTGGGGGACTTCCGGTGGTGAATTGATTTGAATTTGGTGCAGCAAACTTGCGAAAATATAAGGATATTTGATCAAGATAAGTGATATTATTGAGCGTATAGGATACATAACGTAATTATAGATATATATTAAGCAATATTTTTTGTTAAAAGTTAGCTAGAGGGAGTAATCTAGGGTAGATTAAAAGTAGGCGATTTGCGAGCGATAATTGGGGACGTTAATGTAATCGGAACGTTGTTTACAAAGTAGGTCACTGGCGAAGTTAGCGTACCGTGAACGACAATAGAATAGCGTTATTTGAGATAATCGGTGTAGTTAGATGAGTAATTAAAACCTGAAATAGCAATCTTTTAAAGTGTATAATAGTACACAGGAAACAGTCTTTGTAAAGACTACCTTGTATCTAAGCCTAACTTGAATACATTGTCATCGACATCGTAACTAGGTAAGGCACGGTGTGTCACTGTGTGTTAACAAATATAACTAACTATAACCTAAACAATCTGGTGTAAATTGTACACAGAAAAGTCTTTTCAAAGACTACATAAAACTACTTTGAACATAAATAAATTCTGATATGGCACCTTGCAAGCGGCAACTCAGGGCAAAACGACACCTAGTTTGCAACGACTGCCAGAGCTGGGTGGATTTTGCGTTGTCTGGCTGTCCAAAATCATGGGCAGAGACCAAAGATGACGGATTCACCTTTCGGTGTATGGGGTGTTTGAGGGTGGAATGTCTGATGAAGGAGGTGTGTAAGTTGACGGATATAGTGAAGGAGATGGAGGCGAGACTCAACATAGAAATAGATGGAGCAGAGAGGGATGACGCGGAGAGAGTTGAGAATTCTACAACACAGAAGGAGCAGAGTTGTGACACGGAGACTGAAGAAAGGAGACTGAGAGGAAGGAAGGTGACCGGTGTGAAGGAACAAGACATTGAGAAAACAGAGGGACGGAGGAAAAGTGTTCGGCAGAGGAAAAGAAAACGGGCCAGTGGGGATAGATCAGCAGGTAGTCAGACTGTAGAGAACGAGGAGAGACACGACAGCGATACAGGTGGTGAAGAGGTAGATACCACAGAGGCAGTTGGTAAGACTGTGAGACAGAAGACTGATGGAAGAAGACAGAGTGTTCAGCAAAAAACAGAAAACATGACAGGCGTGAAGGTGACAGGGGAGAAAGTGACCGTAGTGAAGGAGGTAGCCGGGGAAAAGGGACGGGAGAGGAGAGAAGAAAATGTGATGGGAGGAAAGAAGAAGGGACGAAAGGAAGTGAGAGTAAATGTGCTAGAAGAGAAGATGACAGGAGGAAAGGGGACAAGAGAAAACGCGACAGGAAAGAAGGGAATGGAAGAGAATGTGACAGGAGAGAAGATGGCAAGAGGAAAAGACAACAACCAGACATATGCAAACCGGAGGAGCTACTCCGAGGCAGTGATTGAGGGGGCAAAGAGAAAAGAGAGAGTGTTTATGGGCGATTCAATTCTGAGAAAAACAGACAAGACTATATGCGAGGGGAAGGACGTTGTTGTATGTCTACCGGGGGCTAGGATAGAGCATGTGACCGAAAGGGTAGAGAAGGTATTGGGGCATGGCAAGGGAGGGTCTATACTAGTACACGTTGGGACAAACAATGCAGACAAGGAGGGAACAACTGGGATAGTTCAGAAGTACAGACATCTAGTGAGGAAGCTAAAGAAGACAAGAGTGGAACAGGTTATTCTCTCAGGAATTTTGCCAGTAATGGGAGGAAGGGGGGCAAGATACAGAAACTGTAAGAGGATGGCGATCAACGCACTAGTTGAGCAGATGTGTGAGGAAGAGGGCGTGGGATTCATAGATTTATGGGGGTACTTTGTTGGGAGAGAAGATATGTACATGAGAGATGGCCTCCATCTAAGTGGAAAGGGGGCAGCAGTATTCTCAGAGAATCTGCTGCGATCTGTTGACAGTGGGACAGGTTGCATCTATTTAAACTAAATTCGCAGGGGGGACTCGCAGAGAAGCCTGAAACTGGAGGCATAGATAAAGGCAGCAAAAATAATTCAGCAAAGAACAATCTGGAAAACTGTTCTGAAGCTGGGTATAAATGTGTTTGTTTAAATGCAAGGAGTATAGTAAACAAAAGAAATGAACTAAACATTATGGTAGAAGATATTGACCCTCACATAATAGGTATAACCGAATCATGGGCAACCACCGATATATCGGATGCCGAATTGGGACTGACAGGATATGTAATGTTTAGGAAAGATAGAATAGGAAGAAGGGGAGGTGGAGTTATTTTATATATTAAAGAATCTATCCAGGCTTATGAAATAAAATTAGACAGAGAAGCAGATTGCGAAGAAGCTGTTTGGTGTAACATAGTTACAGGAAACTCAACGTTAACGGTTGGATTAGTTTATCGAAGTCCAAACATAAGCATAGAAGAGAATGAAAAAATACAAAACGCTATAAGGGAAGTGAGCAAACGGGACTGTGTTATTATGGGGGATTTTAACCATGGGCATATAAAATGGAAATCTCTACAGAGTATGGGTAGTGAGGACCACAAGTTTTTAGTTTTAGTACAAGATAGTTTCCTTTCTCAACATGTGCTAGAACCAACCAGGGGAGAGAATGTGTTAGACTTAGTTTTGTCCTCACAGAATGAATTAGTTGACAATGTTAAATTATGTGAGCCTCTTGGGAAGTAGTGATCACAACCAGATACATTTTACCATTAAAGTAAAATCAGAAAGAAATAATAAAAAGCAGTTCAGGAGAAATTTCCACAAAGGAAGATATAAGAAATGAGGAAATATTTAGCAAAGATAGACTGGAATAATACACTGAAGAATAAGACAAGCAACAGAATGCTGGAATATCTTAAAGAATGAAATAGAGTGCATCGTAGATAAATTTGTTCCTTCAAAAAACAAGGGAAACGGACCAGAAAGAAATACTTATCGAAAGAAGCCATTAGAAAAATTAAGTATAAACAAATGATGTGGAAGTCATATAGACGTACTGGAAATGACGAAGACTACAACATTTATAAAGAAGCACTAAACCAAGCTACAGCTGAAATTAGAAATTCAAAGAGAAGCTATGAACATAAATTAGCTTGTAATATAAAACAAGACAGCAAGAGTTTTTATGCGTATGTTCGAAGCAAACAGAAAGTTCAGGATAAGGTCGGTCCTCTAGAAGATAGCACTGGAAATATAATATCAGAAGGATTCTTAATGGCTGAAGACCTAAATGAGTATTTTAGTTCAGTGTTTACCAGAGAAGACACTAGTTCACTGCCAGTACCAGAGGCTAAGTTCAAGGGGGCAAAATCAGAATATTTAAGACAGTTAATTGTAACCCCAGAAATGGTAGCTAAGAAAATTAGGGCTATGAAGGAAAATAAATCACCTGGAGTGGATGGTATTCCACCCAAACTACTATTGGAAATTGTAGAACAAATTAGCATACCGCTTGCAACAGTTTCAACTTGTCATTAGAAGAGGGAGTGGTTCCTTTAGAATGGAAAGAAGCAAACATTATACCGTT